>LOEQ01008119.1:43873-61456 GCA_001685075.1 Bramus lutescens
TAAATGAATACAATTTGTGTGTTGTTATTTCGGGGTATAAGCTAGCCATGCGGGAGCTGGGCTGGATGAAAAGCAGGCCCATGCTCCTATTCACTACATCCTCCCAACAACTGCAGGTCACCAGATAGGAGGAATGAAGCATTTATCACTATACCTAGGCAGGGCCGTAGGACTGTAGGCACTGTGCTTCTTACCTATGTCTTACCTATGCTTAGACAATTCTCTGAAGAATTAGAATGGCATTTTTTGTCATATACAAAATTAATTCCCCATGTTTGTAGATTACACGTCCATAGATTCATCTTATCTCAGACTGCAAATATTTGCAAAAGAATCACATCTGTACCAAATGTGTGCAGACTTTTTCCTTCTCACTGCATCCTAAACAATAAAGCACAATGATTTCCAAACCATTTGTATTCTGCTAAGTACCATTAGCAATCCAGTGATGATTTAAGTATATATGAAGGTGTACATAAGTTATATGCAAATACAGCACAATTTTGAGAGGCATGCAAACTTTGGTACCCATAGGGTCCTGTAATTAATGTCGTGAATATTAAGGAGTAATTGGATATGTGTTTTTGTTCAGTTATCAGTAAATTCAGATTATTCAAAACATAGGGTTCATTGTATATATGTTTTTTCAGTTGTCAGTAAGTCCAGATTATTCAAAACAAAGGAGAGTTTATGACAAAAAGTCTCTTTCTCTGAGCATTTTCTGACACTCACCCAGCAGTATCAGTCAGCATACATTTTGTGCTGCAGATGTTTATTTTCTGGTAGCTTCTTACACATATTTTTGTATATATAAATATCTTACCTTCCAATACAAATATGTCAAGCCACTTAACTCATCTTAGAGTGTCAATCACTTAGCTCATCTCAGAGAGTCTTCATATTACAGAGCCTTGGTCATGTTTCTCTCTCCACAGTTCCATTCCTTATGCATCATTTTTAAGAGTTCCATACACATGAATGTTTTTTCAAGACAGGATTTCGCTGTGTAGCACTGGCTATCCTGTAACTTTCTACATAGACGAGGCTGGCCTTAAACTGAGAGTTTCACCTGCTTTGGCCTCCCAAGTTCTGGCGTTAAAGGCTTGCAACCATGTCAGAATGCTATTGATGAATACTGAATTGCTTCTAATCTCTTGCTATTTGCAGACAAAACATCCACAGTTAAATTTTAACAAACATAGTTTCTAACACATATGACTGTACTTGTAGATTTGTTTGATGTAGTCAAAGAATATATGCATTTGTAATTTGTAATACAGGAGCTGAGCAGTGTGCACTCACAACACCAGGTGGGAAAGCTTAGACAGCATTCTAACTAGAGGTTGCATTTCTTTTATCCCTCCTTAGCAGGCTCTTCCATGTCCTTCATCAGGGTGCTCCTGGATAATGCCCTGAGCATGTGAGTGATGTAACTATAGCCTAGAGTTACTAGTCATGTCTTCAGACTGCTGATCCCAGGCTGACCAAATCAAATCTCAGCTTGCCAAGGTGTACACAAATAATTATCATGGAGGCAATCAGAGCCTCTTTCCTTGTGGACACTGCCATCCTAGTAATCCAATGAGCCTGTTTGAAGGACACTACCGAGTTTGGGGAAAGGAGACTCCAGTTTGTTTTGCTTAATTAGCTTTGTACTTCCTTTTCTAAAGCAACAGTATTAGCCTTGTACCTTGAATACAAGTCCACTCTTCTGTTATGGGTCCCTGAATTATGGTTCCTGTGATTTAACCACAGGGAGGCATTTTGTCATACCTTATTACTCCACAGCAACATGACATAAAACAAAATTCTTATAATTTTAGGGAAGAAATGGTTCTTTCCTAAATGGTTAGTAAAGAAATGGTTCAAAGTCTATATCAAGGCTGTGAAACAGTCTTTTGATTTTCTTCTTTAAAAATACACGTGTCACAGAACATGCCATCACCATAGGTTTTAAAATAATCTTGCCTGTACTCTTTATGTTGGTGGTACTTCTCTTCAGCAAAAAATACAGTTCTGTGGGTCATGTCACATGATGTAGGATTTTTCACTTACCGCCAGGTGGCAGAATATGCTTATGTATTGTAGCACAACTTTATGGGCCAAGGTACAAATCATGACTTACGGTATATTTAGTTACAATGATGCAGTCACACTGTAGTAAACATCCCAGTTACATGTTTTTAAAGTTGTCAATGGAACTGTCTTTTAACTATGTAATTGTCCTTTCATCTCTAAAACACTTAAATTGCAGTTTCATGATGAGTAAGCCATGTCCCCTAAAATCACTTCTAACAGACCTAAGGTTTTCCAGGAGTTACCCTGCTTCATAAGGCTCTCTACATATCTCCTTTGTCACATTTCCGCCATCACCACAACTTCCTAAAATTGCTACATAGGAAAGCTTAAAGGTTATTCAGTCTGGTGATGTCCTGTGAACTTTTTCCATCCTGCCCCCTGGGATGTACAGATGTGATGCATGCACTTGGAGGAGGGAACTTCCCTGTGGAAACCAGCAGGCTGGTGAGAGTAGGGTTTGAGAGGTCTGCTCCTGCAGAAAGAGTGCAGGACACAGAGGCGACAGAGACAGGAAAAAGAGTACTAACTTTGATGATTTCCCTGTGGAGTTTGTTTCTCTACTCCAGTGTCCAGGGGGATTAGGAGACAGTCCTTGAAGCCGAGAAGTCATTTTGGAATTGCTGGACCTGTTCTATTTTAGGGCTTGTTAAAAATAAATTTTGTTGGAAGGGAAGAAGTCTAAGGTCAAAGCTAGAAAAAGTAAAAGCAGATGCAAAGGACATTTGCTGTGCCAAAACTACTATTACTGAGGAGCTAAGTAAATACTCGAGTGGACACAGGTCTAGACTGGCAGGGTGTAGACTTCGCCCAGCGAAGGGCACTCCTTTTGTGTGTTCTTGAAGCTTGGTGTTCTAGCCTTTCAGAAGTTAATACTGGCAGAGAAAACAGGACAGGGGCTTTGGTTGACTGTGCTGAAATCTAGTAATGCCTTAACCTTTGCAGAACTTGAGTAAAACCTCTTAGTTACCTATCACTTCATAACGAATGATCTAAAAATATTAGAACAGTAATATAATGCTGTAATATAGTTGCTGTAGGTGAGGTATTGGGCACCATTTGGCTGTGTCTTCTTTCTTAGGGTTCCTCATGAGGTTGTTTTTATGACACCGCAAGCCAAGGCTATAGCCAAATCAAGACTTGAAGCAAAGATTACCTCTACACTCATGTAGATGGCTGGCAGCAAGGTTCAGTTAATTGTGGGCTCTTAACCTGAAGGTAACAGTTACTCATTGTTGGCTGCAAAAGAAATGATGGCTGCTGAGAGAGGGAGAGAAAGAAGAGAAGAGGAGGGGGAAGGAGAAGGAGGAAGAAGAGGATCAGCCAGACAAGAAAGATGGATTATATCTGACTCTCAGTGTGAGATCATATCACAATTGCTATGTTCTGTTACTGAAAGTCTGCCAGTAGGTCCAGGCTACAGAGGAATACACTGCATATGGATATAATACCAAAAGATATAGAGAACAGAGGGACTATTTCAGAAGCTATCTATCTACCAAACATTCTCGAGCCTCTTCTGATTTGATGTTCTAATCATACTGGTTATTAACTATATGTGTAAATATTAGTTATATAAAGCAACGGATTTTATTATGACATTCATATATGCATATAAGGTACTTTGAGCATGAGTTTATCCATATATATGCTACATGTAGATACATTATATGTGTATATATGTATATATTCTTTCTGATTTTTTTAAATGAGACTCACTGAACCCACTTAGTGCTATCAGTATGTGCGTGGTTATAAGGCTATCTGCTGGAGCATAGGTGGCCTCTCCAAGGCTGTATCTATGAAGAAAACTGACGCCCCCTCTCTCAGCAGCCATCAGTTACCAGTAGCTCCTCAGCTAGGAGTAGGACATCATATGTCCTTCCCCAGTACATGCTGGAATTTGGAATGGTTAGATCTTGTGAAAGTCTGGTCAGTACAGTCACAGCTGCGGTATGCGACCACGTGCAAGAACCCTGTCATGTCCAGACACTGTGTTACTGTGCTCACCCACTACTCTACCTCCTACAATCCTTCTTCTACTTCCAAGATGTCCATGAGGTGTGCGACGAGCCCCTGTGATACAGAGACCCCAGAAGCACTCAGACGTGCTCTCCGCACATTGATCAGTTGTGGGTGCCTGTGTTAATCTCCATCTACAGCACAATGAAGCTTTCCTAATGAAAGGTGCTCTTATCTATGGTATAATGATAAGTCAGTAGGAATCAGTTCAGACGTTTTGAGGTTTAGCAGAATAGTAGTAATAGGCTCTCGCCTAGGGCCTATGACCTATCTAACGCCAATGGCCCCAGGCACAGTGTCAGTCCTGAGTTCAGTCTTCTGGAATTGAAGACTAACTGGAAAGTAGTTGGTTATTCCCTTAGCCTTTGTATCACAATGAAATGCTCCAGTGAAAATGTCCAGCCAGGGCGGTCATTGTTGTAGCCCACAGGCTTTACAGCTGGGTGAGACTGGTTGGTGATCACCTTTCTTCTCCAGTAGCTTGCAAAACACCTCCAACACTACTGTGAAAGCTAGCCAGTAGAGACGAAGTTTCCAGGTCACTTCCAGCTTGCTGTCTCTATGACTCAAGTATATAGTTATTTCTAGTAATAGGGTATTACAACCCTAGAAAGAGAGAAAAACAAGAAAAATGACAATAATCTTTGAATCTTCAGTTCTTTGGGACCCCACTGACCGACAGCTCCAAAAGAGGTGACCTACCTCTAGCACCAGGCTTTATATCTGATAGCCTGTAGTACCTGGGCTGTTTAATTTCTTCATGGCTTTAGGGTCACTCCACTTAGACCCCTTTCGTATATGTGTATCCATGTGATCACCAATTAGTCTTACCCAGTGTAAACCCTGTGAATTACAATATTGACCACCCTGGAGCAATTGTGGCACAAAGATTAAGGGAATAACCATTAACTTTCCAATTGGACTTAAGGACACTTGCAGACAATATATAAATAATGTATATATTTATACATAATACATTGAAATTATATATAACTCACAAAAAGCATATAAACAATGTATATGTTCACACATTAGGAAACAGATTTTTTCCTATGTCTTCCTTGTCAATTGCTCCTCCCCCAGGTGCTCCTGCTTCTCTTGAAACACCCCATTCTATCCTTACTAGTTCCCTGCTTCCTGTAGGCATTCCAGTATACAGATACATCCCTAAGGATTCACAGCTAACATCCACAGATGAGAGCGAGCATGTACCATTTGCCTGTGAGTCTGGGTTATCTCAGTCAGGATAATTATCTCCAGCTCTGTTCATTTATCTACTAATTTCAGTTTTCTTTACAGCTGAATATGCCGTTACATCTATATACCACAATTTCTTTAAATCTATGCATCAGTTAATCAACATCTAGGCTGTTTCCATTTCCTGGTTGTTGCAAATAGAGCAACCGTGAACTTGGATGAGCAAGCATTTGTGTGGTAGGATAGAGTCCTTTGGGTATATGCCTCAGAGTGTTAGAGCTGGACTGTGTTGTAGGTCAATATCTAGCTGATGGGGAGGGGGGGCTCCACACCGGTTTCCTTTGTGGCTGCAGCAGTTTGTACTCCCACAAAAAGTGAACAAATGTCCCGCTTTCCACAATACATGTCAGCATTTGTTCTTTCTCTCTTTGTTTTCATCATAGCTATTCATGGGGTGAGATAAAATCTCACAGAAGTTTTAATTTGTGCCTTGCTGATAGCTAAGGATGTGGAACATCTTTTAAAATGTCTTAGCCATCTTTATTTCTTTTGGCAGTCCTTTGTTTTTCTAATTTTTAATCCAGTTGTTATCTTCATGTTTAATTTTTGGTAGTACTTTATATTATGTAGATGTTAGCCATCTGTAAGATAATACAGCTGGTAATGATTTACCCCATTCCGCGGACCGCCTCTTCACTTAAGTGATGGTGTCCTTTGCTGTAAAGGAGCTTTTTAGTTTCCTGAGTTTCCATTTGTCCATTGTTTTTCATGCTGATGTTATCATGGTCCTGTTGAGAAAGGCATTTCCTAAGCCTTTAAGTTCTTTCTCAGTTGTTTTGTTTGGGGGAAGGGGTTACTTGTTAGCCTGTCTGTGGCATATGACTTGCTAGTATGATTTCCATCTTGGTACATAGCTGCCATAACCCACCGACTTCGATATGCTTTGCTGTCACTTTCATGAGTTCCTAGAAGTGCTTTCCTTCATTTTCTGTGTTTTGTTTTTTCGGTTGCCCACTGTCTTATAGGAGTGTGTTACTCAACTTTCATTCATTTGTATACTTTCCATTCTTCTTTTTGGTTTGTTTTTTGTTTTCTTTTACTGAGACTTGATTTTGGGGCTAAAATATATCTAATCTGGAGAATATTCTAAGTTCCGATGAGAGATAGTTTCCTACTTTATTGTGCTGCCTTTACTCTTAGCTATAATAATATTTGATTTATTCATTAAATAGCTAAATTTCATGTATGTATATTTTATAACTTTCCTATCTTCTTGCTGAACTGAGTATTTTATTAATATGTAATGAATATTCTCTTATAGCTTTTTTAAAGAATTTTTTTCCTCTAGTCTGAGTATACTGATAACCTTGATTTTTTGTTTTCGATTATGTGATTTATCTTTTTTCAAATTCTGATTTTCAGCGTCTTTACTAGGGAAGGGGTGTGTGTGTGTGTGTGTGTGTGTGTTTACTAGTGGTAATAGAACCTGGGACCTTGTGTATGCTTAGCAAGCATCACACAAACCACACACACACATTAACATACACACAAGCACACACTCACGTATGCATGCACTCATGTACACACATACACACATCCAGTCTCTAGATGAGTCATTTTTTTAAATCTAATTTAGCTTCTGTGTCTTTTGACTGGTAAATTTAATACATTTATATTTAAGGCTGTTATTGGTAATCCTTTTCCTATCATATTTAAATTGCTTTCTGCTTGTTTTAATATAATTCTGTGCCTTTGTTTCTCTTTTATTATTTATCTTTGTGATTTTGTGGTCTGTAATATCATTTTATTATTTTGTAGGAGGGCCTTGTCCTTCCTCAAAACAACGTGCTAGACTTTGTTGACTCCCTATGGGAAGCCCCACCCTCTCTGAGGAGTGGATGTGGGGTGGGGGGAAGGTGGAGGGGACAGAAGAAGGGGAGGGAGTGGGGACTGGGACTGATATGTAAAATGAGAAAAAAGAGTTGGTTTTTAAAAAAATAAAAAAGAGATTTGATTCTGTCTCTTTTGTTTACTCATCTTTCTACAGAGTTTTGCATATTCATGTATTATCCTGCTGATGTATCATCATATTTTTGCTTTTAATGTAGTCCCTTAAGTATTGCTAGAATGCCTACTTTACCATGATCCTGTTGAGAAAGGGATTTCCTGTGCTTTTAAGTTTTCCTTGGTTGCTTTGGGGGGAGGGGTGTATGTTTGCTTGTTTGGGATATATGGACCCATTAGAACGAACATCCCTTTTAGTACAAATTTGCCATATCCCTGGCTGAAATACCACAATCCTTGCTTATTTGTGAAAGGCTTTATTTCTTCTGCATTGCAGGATGGCTTTACTGGATAGAGTGTTTTTGCTTGCCATGTTTTGCTTTTAGGCTTGTTTCTGGTGAGAAATCTGTAACCTGATGGACCAGATCATCCTTTATATGTCACTTGCTGTTTCAGGTTTCAAGTAGTCTTAGGGTTTCTCCTTCTATGAAGAGACACCATGAACATGACAATTCTTATATACCCCCCCAAAATTGGGGTAGCTTAACATTTCCAGAGATTCGGTCCATATGGTGCTGGAGAAGTAGCTGAAAGTCCTATCTCTTGACTTGCAGGAAATGGTCTGAGATACTGGGAATGGTTTGAACATATTTGAGACCTCAAAACCTGCCTCTGCAGTGACACACTTCCTCCAACAAGTCCACAGCCATTCCAACAAAGCCATACCTCTCAATACTGCCACTCCCTTTTGAGACCATTTTCCTTCAAATTACCACACAGGTTTTATTGTTATTGCTATGTGGGGTTTTGCTTTTGTGTTTGTTTTAAGACTGTTCACATTTTGACTATAATATGCCTTACTCTGTTTTAGATGAATCTAGTTGGGGTTCTTTGAGTTTCTTGTGTCTAGATGTCTATATGTCTTTGACAATTTGAGCAGTTTTAAAAGGTTTTTTCACAAAGTAAAAGTTCATGGTCATTGTCCTCTTCTTCACCCTTGGAATTCCCCATAGATGCGATACTTAGGAATATCTCATGGAGCTCACAGGCTGTCTCGATGCTTTTAAATTCTTTCCTTTGTGTCATCTGACTAGGTTGATTCAAAAGATCCATACTCAAGTTCACAATTCTTTCTTCCTCTTAGTCTAGTCTGCTGTGTCAACTGTTTTATTGACAGAGGTTCAGGGCTTGGCTCTTTTGATCATTTCTGTCCCTGATAAGCTCCCCACTCCTAGCCTACTGCTGTAGTGCCCTTAGAGTATCTGTGCATCCCCTTGGCTCTCACTGAATCTCCCACTGTTTACTATGTTGGCTCCTTTTCAGGCATTTCATGATTTACTTCCACTAGGATTTGCTTCAGAAGAAGACTTCTTTTCCTTCGAAGTGTTCATTTCCTGAAGACTTCTGTGTGTTGATGCCTGAGCATTTGATATCACAGTTGTCTCTAACCACGGAAGATCTTTCATACAAGGATTTTGTTTGTTTAAACTCGGCACCACTTAAGTAAAAGCTCTAACTTTGGCTAGAAAGGAACCCAGAAATGTATCTCTGTGATTTCATCTTCGGCTGACATCAATACTGTCTTTGAGTAGCTAAGTAGTCTAAACTTCAGCAGTATAGACTCAGAATAGCTTCTCCGACACAAATAGGTAGAAGATATTCCCAGACTCCTCAGGATGAATATGGGAGATGCTTTAACTTATGAAACCAATAGCCACAGTTTCCAAGTGAATGGAAATATAATGAAAGTAGTTATTTCACTTTGCAACTAACACAGACTTCAAGAGTGGGGACTCGTATTCTACAGATCTGACACTGATGACACTGAAACTAAGGCTTAGAGAAGATTGTCCCCTGGTTCCTTGGTATAAACCATGTGACCTTATGGGTTGTGGTATCAGTAGCCATGGTCTCTGCATCACAGAATGTGGAGAAGACCTTCCCAGGATCCTCAGGATGAATATAGGAAATGCTTTAGCTTATGATACCAATAGCCATAGGATAGTTTAAAAGCTTTCATGAGTCCTACAGGTGATGCAAGGGTCTGTGGCATTGGTAATCTTGAACTAAGGTTTAAGATCACAAAAGGGATCTTCCTGGGGTCTTGTGAGGTGACTGGCATTGGAGTTAGAGCGTGTAGCATACTCACTTGCATGGAGTGTAGGTCCCAGCAGTGATTTCCTCCATGTACCAAGTACATCCAGTGCTTCTATACCAGATGCTACAGTTCTAAGGCTTTCTCTAGCTCTCCAGTATGAGTGCCTGTGGTACTAGGGCTTATGACCATTGTTAGCCATGTCTCTGGAATACTGTGACACGGCTGAGACATTTTCTAGTCTTAATAGAAAAACGTGGGTGAAACTGGATTCTGCACCAGCAGCTATAGTCACAAGCTTTAGAGACCTTCCTTAGTTTCTACTGGGCTGTGATGGTGTACTCCATTATGTGACTGTGGCGGCCACTGATTATTAAGCTGCAGAAACATGAAGGAGTTGCTCATAGGCTCAAAGCCAGGGAGCTGACTGCTGATTCCTAGAAACAGTAGCTTCTAACTGGTTACCCTAGTAGCTTGGATTTGGGGCTTGTGTGAGTCCAACATGAACTCTTTCTGTGGAGTAGAATTGTTGTTCTGGACTGTTCAGCTCCACAGAGTGGATGGAGCCTGTGGGGACCATAGGACTCTCCTGCCATGTGGCCTGCCCATCTGCTGCTGAGACTGGACTTTCTGAACTGTCCCACTTCCCTTTCCTGCAGGGCAGCACTCCTTCCCACCAGAAGCCCCTATTGCTTTCTGTGGCTTCAACTTCTGTGTAGGGTTCCTGTCATTTTCTAGCTGATTTCTGGATATCTGCTTCCATCTATGACAAAAAAAGCATAAATTTTGTTTGTCTTGTTTTTGTATTAGCAGAGCTGTCATGGGCCATCTCTGTTTATCTGTCTTAGATCTTGCTACCTCTAAATATTATAAATAAATAATCTCTGGTTTTACAACATTTTATCAGAATTGTAGCTAATTTTTTTTCAATTTTTGACATTTCTGTTCAGCACAGCCAAGTGTCTGCAGGAGAACATAAACACCTGCAGACTGAAAATTCACAGAAGTAATGAGAGTAGCTGAACTCTTTGTAGGAGTGAATAGTTCTAGAAATCTAACAGTGTGGGGGCTCACTAATATTTGTGGAATTAAAGGATTCATAAAGCATCCTATCATATTATGACCTATCTTACTCTTTTACTGTATTTTATTGTTTATGTATGGAGGTGGGGTGTGCACACAAGCGCAGTGCACACAGAGGCTAGAAGAAGTCAATGGATCCCTTGGAGCTGGAGTTACTAGAGGCAGTTGTAAGCTGCCCAACCTAAGTGCTAGGATCTAAACTCTGATCCTTTGCAAGAGCAGGAAGTGTTCATGACTGCTGAGCCATCTCTCCAGCCCTGCCATAGCAAAACAAAACAACAAAAGCCCAGCAGTGCAATCAGCTCTTGCTTTGGCTGGTGAAAATGTTCCTGCTGGAGAGATTCCCAGAGGACTCTCTGCTTAGCTTTTGCTGACAAGCGCAGTAGACTCTTGGAAGAGGCCTGACCTGTGGTCTACTCACACATGCTTATTTCTCCTACTTGCTGGCAGACTTAACTGCACGGGCCTAAAGTTGTTTTCCGTCTCTTCTCATTTTACCTTTTATAGTGTTCCCCCCTCTGGTTTCTTACTTTTCAATTTTCATGTTACCTTTCAACCTTCTCTTTCTTCCCATTTCCTTTTCTACTAAGTTAACAAGTATCTTTAATGTCTCTTTCACATCATTTCCGCCATCTCCATCTCAGTGTTTACTCTAGGGGACTAGTCCTAATGTCAGCTCCCTGATACTGCTTGCCAGATAAGTCTTCCACAAACCCAGTTTTACTGTTTCTTATTTCCTACTCCATAATCCAGTGGCAAAATCTTTGCTTTTCAGCTTGACAGTCTTAAGCCTAATTCTCTTCGATTATTATACCACTTCTCCTTGACCCAAGCACCCTAAAACTACATTTTGTTTTTATTTTACTTTTTATTTTTTTTGATACAGTCTCCTAAGATAACCCAGGCTAGCCCCCATCTCACCGTCTTCCTCTCTCATCCTCCTGCGTCCTGGGAGATAGGTGTGCACCATCATGCCACTGATATCCACCTTTTCTTCATCCTCCCTTAATTGTATCCTGTCTCTGGCTCAATTCACACTTTTTCCCTATCTGTCACACAGACGGAGATTTTACAAGTTCTGATGCTTTATCCTTGTATTAATCAGGCTTTAATGGTGGTGATGAAATGCCTGAGTCAATTAACATATTAAGAGGGAAAGTGAGAATTTTGCTTTTGATTTAGAGATGCCAGTCCAAAATCACATGGCCTTAAGTCTTGGGCCTCTGACAAGGTGTGATGTCATGGTGTGAATATGACAGAGCAAGCTGGGTGGTGGTGGTACATGCCTTTAATCCCAGCACTTGGGAGGCAGAGCCAGGTGGACAGGTGGATCTCTGTGTGTTCAAGGCCAGCCTGGTCTACAAGAGCTAGTTCTGGGTCAGGCCCCAAAGCTACAGAAAAACCCTGAAGAAACTCTCTCTCTCTCTCTCTCTCTCTCTCTCTCTGGAAGAAAGAAAGAAAGAAAGAGAAAGAAAGAACAGAGCAAACTTTTCACATCATCAGCCAGAAAGCAAGATGGAGGTAAAGGTCCTATAGACCCTGTGGAGGGCAAGGCCTGCAAACCAAAGTCCCTCCACATGCTCTGCTTAGAGGGACCCAGTTCCTTCCAATACTGCCATTATTGATATCAAGCCTTTAACACTTATTCCTTTAAGAGACATGAGCATGCAAAGACCTCTTGAAGGAGAGTATGCTAATAAGAAAACAGAATCACCACAAAAGTAAGCTGCCGGGTCTCCATCCTTTCTCTGTGACTGCGACAGAGTCCCTGAGGCTGGGTTCTCTCTAATGAACAAAAATGTATTTGTTCTCAGTTCCAGAGACTGAGAAGTCTAGCATTATGGGTCTGTTGTATAGCTAGGGCTCTTCTGATACGACATGGTTGAAGAGAAGGGTTGGAGAGGAGAGAGGGAAAAGAGCGTGTACACTTTTTAATGAACCCCTCCCACAATAATAGCATTAATCCATTCTCACACCATGGCCACACGCAGCTGGGAAGGGTAAACCTTACACAGGCACTGATGGTCAAACTGCACTGACTCAGGCCTCATCAAAACCCTCCTTGTCCACTTAACCTGTGTTTTAGCTCAAAGTTAAGGTCCCATTCTGTATAAAGCTTTTCTTGCTAACCGCACTGTCCTGTTCCTTTGCCAGCTCACTGAAGCAAGGATCTTGTTTTATATAATTTTACAGTCTTGTAATCTTACATCTTAAATATAATGATTAATTAAAGTAGTATTTATTTTAGAAATTATTTCAAAGGTAATTGAATACAGTTCAGATATTCCTTCACATCATTTGAAAAGGTTTGTGAAATAGTGACTTACTGTACAATAAAGTAATTTGACTAAGTGCTGTGTGAGATAGTACATGAAATTTCCTTGTAGGGAATTGTGTGTTTTCATTATATGGTACAGCCTTATTTGTAGAGGCCAACTTCATAACATTCATATATGATCACCTTAGTTTATGTGTAGTAGATCTGAAGAGATTGTGGTTGGTGGCTACAGGACTTTGAGAACCCTGGCTAGTTTCTGCATCTGTCGGTGGTCTATAGGTTCACCCTGTGTACAATGCAATTGGCTATTTTCTGGCTGCTCTTGATGCTTTGGGATTCAGACAGGAAAGTATTTTTCCAATGAACCAAATGAAGGTAAAGAAGTGTAGCAACTCTGACTACAGACTGAAATCCCTGTGCCCAGAGCTGGAGGAGGTCACTTGAGCGCTGCTGGCCTGCTTATGCCTTCCTGCCCAGGTTGCCTCTGCACTGTGCTTTCTGCAGGAGCTCCAGGTTGGTGCTGCTGCTTTGAAGTGAGAACAACTCACTTCTCATTTGTTCCATAATTTCTCGTTATGCTCTAAGATGTGTTGAGAGGCAGTTGTGCATTTGTGGCCTTTTCTCAATCCCCACCCTGCTCTTTCATTCCAATCCCCCATCTCCTACCTCAAATAATACTAGACTGATTAAGAAATGTCGTTTCTAAATGAAGTTCCTGGGGCTATATAAAAAGAATATTCCAGTAACAATATCTAAAGGCGTAGGGAAGGAGAAATTCTTTTCTAACCAGGTATTGTCAAGAAGAAACAATAACATTATGTTAAATATTTTTGACAGAATATTGATCAGATGGTAGCTGTTGGTGAATTCTGAGGCCGGAGGCTAACTGGTGTGCTTGTGTGAGCCCTAACCTGATGTGAGGGTGTACACTTGTGATAGCACTGCAAAGGATGCACGGGGGACTCTGTCTCAAGACGTATCAGAAAAACCCCACAAACCAGAAAAAATAAGCCTCCAAATACTTGTGTTCATTTTATGAGGCAAAACAGAAGAGAGATACTTTTTGTTTACTTTTGTGGTCCTGGAGGTTGAACATGGGATCTTGCATGTGCTCAATAAATATTCCACTACTGAACTATATCCCTGACCCCCCAAAAAATCCTTATTATGACAAGTCACTCTAGAAAGAGAAAAACTTATTTTTCAGATTGTTGTTTTCCAAGTTGAGCTGTACAGTGAAGGTCTCTCCATAGCAGTGAGAGAGAGAACCAGTTTGATGTCCAAAAGGGAACAAAAACATAGAAAAAAGTTTTTGAATAACAGGTACTGTATTTTCAATAAATGTTCCCGAAAGTTACTGAAACATGCTATGGCCTTTTAAAGAGGGTCGGTGGAAGGCCTTTGGGTCACTGAAACGTGCAGTTAAAGAAAACTGTGAGGGTTTGAAAAAGTCACTAGAAGATGGGAAAACTTCTCATGTTCATAGATTAGTAGAATTGATACTGTGGCAATAGCCATCTATCTGTCTTAGTGCATGTTCTATTGTTGTGAAAAGACAACATGGCCACCACAGTCTTATAAGAAGCTGGGCTGGCTTACAATTCCAGAGGTTTAGTCTATTTTCATCATGACGAGGAGCATGTCAGCACACAGGCAACCAAGGTCATGGAGAAGTAGCTAAGAGTTCTATATCTGGTTCCACTGGCAACAGGAAGAGAAAGGCACTGGGCCTAACCTGAACATTTGACATAGTGTCAGAGAAGGAGCCAAGAGTTCTACATCTGGATTGGTAGGCAACAAGGACTCTCTCTCTCTCTCTCTCTCTCAGAGACAGAGACACAGAGAGAGACAGAGACAGAGAGAGAGAGAGACAGAGAGAGAGAGACAGAGAGAAACAGAGAGAGAGACAGAGAGAGAGACAGACAGAGAGACAGAGACAGAGACAGAGACAGAGAGACAGAGAGAGACAGAGACAGAGAGAGAGACAGAGAGGGAGGGAGGGAGGGAGGGAGAGAGAGAGAGAGAGAGAGAGAGACACACTGGGCATGGCTTAAGCATTTGAAATCTCAAAGCCCACCCCCAAGAACACACTACCTCCAACAAGGCCACCCTTACTGCAGCAAGGCCACACATCCTAATAGTGTCACTCTCTGGTGACCAAGCTTTCAAACACATGACTCTATGAAGGCCATTTCTATTCAAATGACTACCTTAAACTCCCAGGCCTCCATAGGCTTGTAGCCATGTCATAATACAGAAATGCATTCATTCCAACTTTGAAAGTTCCCATAGTCTGTCTCAACCCTAATAAAAGTTGAAAGTCTCTTCTGAGATTCATGGGAATCTCTTAACTGTAATTCCCTATAAAATAAAAAATAAGATCATAGCCTTCCAACATGCAATAGCACAGAATATACATCACCATTCCAAAAGGATGGAGAGGGAGCATAATAAGGAAATACTGGACCAAAGTAAGACCTAAAACAAGTGGGGAAAAATATAAACTTAGCATCTCCATGTCTGATGTCAAAGTGCTCATCAGATCTCCAGTTCCTGTCAGCTGTGTTGATTGCAGCATGTTTCTTTTTCTCTGATTGTTTCCATTCCCTGTGAGCAGCTTTCCTTCACAGGTGTCCCTCAACTCTAGTGTCTCTAACATCCTGGGGTCTCCAGTGAAATCCAGACTTCACCATCACAGCTTTATGTAATAACACCTCTAGGCATCCATACAGGGACAACCCTGACATATTCCTGGCACCAGTGGCTTTCCTTAATCATGGCAGGAGATTCAACCACTTTTTTTTATATCCTTGACTCTAAAGCCGGAACCATGTAACCAAAGCTGCCAAGTCCTGCTTCTTGTTGGGACCCCCTTGTTCATATACATTTTAACAAGTTTTCAAATTTTGATGCTTTCCTTCACCACCAAATATTGGCTGTCCTAGAACTCACTCTGTAAATCAAACCAGCCTCACACTCAGATCCACCAGCCTCTGACTCTTGAGTGCTAGTTTTAAAGGTGTGCCCTACCACAACTGACTCTAAGTTTTCTTTAATTCCTTTTCACTTTAAGTTGGAAGCTTATCTGGGTGGGTTCTTGTTTTGAGGTCATGACTTCCTTTATTCCATTTACCTTCTGACTTTTCTTTAAACTTTTAATATCCTGAGCACAGGTTAGCTCCATTATACTTCCTGGTACTTCTTTTCTCCTTAAACTGTACATATTTTAAAAATATTTTTCCATCCTCCTTTTCATTATAGATGTGTGTAAGAGTAGTCACTAATAACCATATGACACAATTATACTAGGCTGTTTTAAAATCTCCTCAGCCAACACTATGAATCCAAAATTCTTCAATTTATTCTTAGGCAGATTTTTTTTGGACAAAGGTAAAAAGCAACCACATTCTTCACCAAAATGTCACAAGAATGGTCTCTATACTACTAATATTCTTCACTGTAAAACTTCTTGAGTTAAGCCATCATGATATACATTGCTCTCAGCACCACTGTCTTCCAAGCTTCTAATAATATGTCGCATTAAATACCACTTAAAGCATTTAACTGTTTTTCTCATCCTAAATCCAAAGTTTGTATTCTGCCAACAAGCAGCATGGTCAGATCTATAACAACAACACCCCACTCCTGATACCAACTTCTGTCTTAGTCAGTGTTCTATTGTTGTAAAGAGACACCATAACCATGACAATTTTTATAAAAGAAAGAATTTAATTTAAACCATCACACCATCCTACCAAAATGAAAAGAAACTACAGATTCAGTGCAATCTCAATCAAAACTCCTATGATACGATTCAAAGAAATAGAAAACAACAATAACAACAAACAAACAAAAACTAATCAGTTTTCATGTGGAAGTACAAAAGATCTCAGATAAAAATAATCCACGGGGTGAGGGTATGGTTAGAATAATAATAATGGAGGAATTGTCTTTCCAGATTTCAGATTATATGACAAATCCATAATAATAAAGATAGCACAGTATGGTAAGAAATAGACATTCAGATTATTAAAACAGAATAGAAAGCTAAATATTAAGCATAAACAATTACAGCCACCTGATATTTGAAAAAGATGTCAAAAAGGAAACAAAGCATCTTCATCAAATGATGCCTGAAAAACTGAAATCTCACATGTAGAAAAATGAAATTAGACTTGTATCTGTCACACTGAAAAAAAAACTAACTCCAATTAAATTAAAGACTTCAATATGAAACCAGAAACTCTTAAACTGCTGGAAGAAAACATAAGAAGCATCAAAAATAGAGGAGTAAGGAAGGACTTTCTGAATAGGACTCCACTCATTCAGGAATTGATCCCAACAACTGACAAATTGGACCTTATAAAATCAAAAAGCTTATAAATAGCAAAGGAAACAATCAAATGAAGAAGCTCACAGAGTGAGAGGATTGTTGTCAACAATATATTCAACAGCAGAATAATATCCAGAATATTCAAAGAACACAAAAAACCCTAATTAAACAAATAACCAAATCTAAAATTGAGATTTGTTATGAACAAAAGCTACTCAAAAGAAAAATGGCAAGAATATCTTCAAAACTGTTTAATATCCTTAGCCATCAGGGAAATGCAAATCAAAAATATTTTGAGATTTTCATTTTACCTCTGTTAGAATGGACAAAATACAGAAAAAATCTAACAACAAATGATGCTAAGGATACAGGGAATGGAATCCCTCATTCATTGTTGCTTAGAGTGTAAGCAGGTGTAGCCATTATGTGATGGGGAAGTTCAGCCAATCACATTTGGCTAGGGCGTGGCCTCCTGGAGCCAGGGAAGATAAACTT
>LOEQ01008120.1:0-11723 GCA_001685075.1 Bramus lutescens
GAGGGAAATGGGAGGAGGGGAGGAGGTGGAAATTTTTAATAATAAAAAAAACACAACCAATTTGTGGTTTCCAAGTTCATTTTATTTAAGATTATTTTTATTATTCTTATTTATCTGCCTATGTGCGTGCCTATATGTGGGTCTGTGCATATGAATGCAGGTTCCGGAAAAGTTCAGAAAAGGACATTGGATCCCCTGGAGCTAGAGTCATAGATAAGTATGAGTTGTCATGTGGGTACTGGGATCTGAACCCCAGTCCTCTATAAGAGCAGTGTCTGCCTTACTCACGGACTCAGACACATTTTAGAAGCGATTGAGCTGTTAGCCGGGAACCTATGGCAGAGTAGCAAGGAATAAGGACCGCTGCGGCTCATGTAAGGTTCATAGCATGTCCTTTGTTGCAGAGAGCTGAGAAAGCATCTAGAATGACGTAAAGATACAAGACTAATTTCCTTCACTATTTACAGTTAACTCTTAGGCATCTCTAATGCTCAGCTAAAGTCTTCAGAAGCTGAAGGCACTGAGAAAATTACACTGTTGAAGCCATGTTCCAAAGTTTCTAATAATGATCATTTCTGTGCTGTAGTGAAATGTTGCCTACAAATCAACCAGGTATGCCATACCTTCAAATGTGCCAATGCCTGAGTTGCCTAGAAAGAATGTGTGGTAATGAGTTGAGATGCTAGCTAATAGAGGGAGTCCACTGAAGGAGGACAGTGAGATGACGTTATCATGGACTCCTGGATTGTGGGGTTAATCCTTCGGTGAAGAGAGAGATTCAGGAGCTTCTCGGTTATATTTTGAATAAATGAACCCACGAGTAAAGTAGAATTAATATAACTATCATTAGGATAAATAGAAAATCATTCCAAAATGAGAGCTAGCCATGGATTTATCACATTTGCAGGTTTTCAGATTGGAATTCAAGGAACGGTTGCTATGAAGTTAAGTAATAGAGCCAACATATGCACGTGTATTTCAAGGTAACATAAGGTCAAGGGACTAGATGGAAAACCCAGCACAGTCATACTGAATGGAACAATTTCCTAGGTAACTGAAACTTTCCATTCTTCAGAGCCCCTCCTTAGGCAGGAAGGTAAACATCTCAAAACAGCTTCAGGAAGTACCCGAAACTGACCAGATTCTCTAGTCCTCTTCTTTCCCAAAGTAAACAAGCCAAGATGTGGAGGAGTCAATCTACAGAGAGGACTCTGAGATCAGACCAGCTGCTTGCAAGAAGGAGAAACCAGCCAAGTTGCTTGGAAGAGATTTCGACAAACCTGTCACTGAAAAGGGACACTCTCCAAGCTGTTGAGCTGACTATAGGCTAGGCAGAGTGCTTTAGGTTCCCAGCTTTTGTGAGCTATTTTCCATGTTGAGGTAGACTTTGCGGATGCAGCTGTCTCTGAGTCATTTCTGGTCCTATAAGTAACCCCTCACCTGTACTCCTGTGAGTAACTGCAATAAAACTCGTTGCTTCACCAAGATGGACTTTGGTGGTACCCCTATTTTGGTCTTAATGGGCTTCTTATCCGGGTAAGTAAATATTTGTGGTATATCTCCCCAGGAAAATATGTGTCACACAACAGTCTCTTCCTGCTGAGACAGAAGGATGCAGAAACAGACAGAGCACACAAGAGAAAACTAGAAGAATGTTAGAATCGTTCTGACTAGTTAGAGAACAATAAAATTCTGCACACCGTATCAATATTGGAATTAGCCCACGTGTGGATATTGGAGGACAGCAATCAAGTTGACAGTGAGGAGCTCTCAGGACTAGAATGAGGTCCACAATAAGAGCCTGCTTCCAGTTCCATTCCAGAGTCTTGCATCAGGTAATGCACATGATTAAATAAACTGCAGGGTGTGACTTGTCATGGAGACCACCGTTACATGACTGATCATTGCATCCTCATTTAATAGTGTGATTCAGTACTGAATGTGATTGTGTTTCATTTAATGTGTTAGATTTGTAGCATATTTTTAAGGAAAATATCAGCTTAAAAAATATCTGATCTTTGGGGCAGGAAAGGAACATGGTGCTAAAATCAGAAAGGTCCCTGAAAGAAAACTCCAGCAGTATCAAAGGGACAATAGGCCACTCTGATTCCTGTAGAAAAAGAAATCTCTCCTTTCTACTTGCAGTAATGGAACAGACCTTCACTGGCTTGAAAGGAAACCCGCACATCAAAGCACAAATGGCACTCAGCCTGCTCTCAGAATCATGTCAGGAGGCAATGTGGAGTTAACTGAAAACCTACTGGCTTGGCTGATAGACATCTGTGCAGACAGCAGCACAAACCAGACCTGAATGGAAGTAGATAGAAGGGATGGGAAATGCACGTGACAAAAGAATCTCTCTCTCTCTCTCTCTCTCTCTCTCTCTCTCTCTCTGAGTGTGTGTGTGTGTGTGTGTGTGTGTGTGTACCCAGCACTGTTGATCCACTCTTCTCTGTTGTACACTGTCTAATCCATTTACTCAATGGCAGGTCAGCTTTTCACAGTTGTATGCTAATTATAGTGTTTATTCACTTGTATCTTCTCTTTCACATTATCTCAGGGAGACTGTTCTGTGGATCCCCAAAATGTTAAGCAAATTATGTCCACTTGCTATTATACCATTATATCAAACTCAGAAATTATAATCACTTCTCACTTGGTTTGGAAAGCTTCATGCTACCAGGTAGGTGTGACTGAAACCTTGACCCTAGTTTGCACTAAGGGAGGCAGTAGCAACTTTAAGATTTGGGTTCAATTCCCAGCAACCACATGGTGGCTCACAGCCATCTGTAATGAGATCTGGTGCCCTCTTCTGGCCAGCAAGCATACAGACAGACAGAACACTGTATACACAATAAATAAATAACTCTTCAAATAAATAAATAAATAAAAATATTTGGGGCCTAGTGAGAAGTCTTCAGTTCACCGGAGTTGTGCCTTTGCAGGGGATAATGGTGCCCAAGCACGTTTTAAAGAGGCCTTTTCAGTTTCTGACTATGAGATGTGTGATGTTCTCTTGCATACACCATGCTACAATATGCTATCACAACCCCAAATCAAGGGGGCAGATGGATGGTGAAGACGAGAACAGGGAGCCAGCCGAAACCTTTTCTCTTTGCAAGCTGTCTTGGTTATTTGTTCCAACATTAGGAAGCTGACTGACCTTAGTAGAGAATAGTTTGTTGGATGGCCAATAGTTTCCAATCTTCCAGAAAATTTACCTTGAACTGTCCTGCCTGGCATCCAACCTCAAGCATGTCTAGCTTGTTTTTCCTGAAGTATTCATTGACTCATCTGTTACTGTAAAAACTTTGTGACGTCAAGTGTGAAATGGATGGAGTGGTCAGCTATTAATTGCTCATTTGTTTATTGTGTTGTTTTGGAGCTCTCACCATGTTTCCTGGGCTCCAGTGACTCTCTCAGCCCAGCTTATGAGTAGCTACCTTCACAAGCGTGGAACACTGTGGTCATCAGGATACAGAATGTTTAGCATCTTAAAGTAAACAACACTGTGTTAAGCCTTGTGTCCCTTAACTTTTTCTCATTGTAGTGCCAGTGAGAACCAGACAACTGAAGGCGAGGTTTAATTTTTGGCTCATGGCTTAACGGTACAGTGGAGAAGGCATGACGGGGTTCATGGTTGCAGGAGCATAGAACTGGGATGTCTTAGGTCTCTACGACTAGATAATAAGGGTGCTGGGGGATTGGAGGAGCAGGTGCATCTGAAGGCAGACTGGAAGCAGGACCCTAATATCTGACACCCACCTTTCAAATCCCACCTGCTGAAGGTTCCATAACCTCCCATAACATCTACCTTATTGCAACAAACAGTCATGATGTGGACAAGCCGCCAGGGCTCAGGAATGACGTACATTGTGATTTAGTTCAGAAATAATTCAGCACATAGCTGTTCATTTTTTAACGGGAAGGGTAAGAGTAGCAAGAATCTACCTGTATTAAAGTCAGAGTGGGTAGGCTTCCTAAGTTATCTCTCCTCCTTATTTTATTTGAGTCATGTATTTATTTTCAAGACAGACTCTTACTATGTAGCCAGTTGTTAGGGAACTCATTATGCAATTCATTCTACCTACAAACTCATAATCCTGTCTCCATTTCTTCAGCACTGAAATTATAGGAATATTTCAACATACCATTCTGAATTTTCTTGTAAATCAAGACATTCTTTTTATTTAGAAAATATTATTTATATTTATACACTTATAATTTTTCTAGACAGGGTATCTCTGTATAGTCCTAGCTGTACTGGACTCACTCTGTAGACCAAGCTGATTTTAAATTCACAGAGATCCACTTGCCTCTGTCTTCCAAGTGCAAGGATTAAAGGAACCACCACCTGACATTTATAATTTTTATATAAAATACCTTAGAAAATGTTTATAAATATGCATTTTATAAATTTAAATATATTTTCAGGTAAACATTTAGTTTATATAACATAACATGAATATCAGAAAACTTTGTCCATGTTTGCTGGTATGCACTAATAAGTACAGATGGAGTTTAGAATTCTGGCTTCCTGTTTATCTCAGACTCCTGGACCACACAGAGCTTCCCCATGACCTTCCATGCCTCAGTATCCTGAGCTCAGCAATGCATCTGCCATTCCGCCTTTTGACCTAATGAGTATGAACCACATTACATCAGAGAAAAGTGCCAGGGTCCGCAATTAATATTCTAGAATTATAATGACATATGAATCTATGCACTTATAGTTTCAGTAAGATTGCAGTAGAGTATCATTTGTTTCTAAAATATGAAAAGAAGCAAATGTATTGTGAGGTTCATCGCCAGGTATGATTCCAAATGGGCAAAACTTGCTAGAGTAAAATGAAGGGTTTCACAGGCCTTCTTTCATCCCAGAGCCCATTCTAATTTTCCCTAGATGTTTTTAATGATTCTTGATTGGTCACTGACAGATGCTGACAATAGGTTCCTGGAAAGAATCAGCGCTGTCTGTCTTCCACTTGTGCATCTCTTTGAAAGCTGGAGCTTCATCTGAGTAGTTGGAGAGTAAATTTAGCCACCTGGGATCGCTCCTTCAGGGTGTTCTTTGACCGTGTACACATTTCACAGGGCAGAGCTCTTGCCAAGCATGTGGAAGCCCCCAGTCCCCATGCTTTCCACTGGGGTGACTCATATTACATCTTCTAAAACAAGAACAGTTCTATGTTATTTGCTCAGATTCAACCATCAAGCAGGAAGAGTCAGGGCTAATTCTAGTTTGTCTCTGAAAAACAGTTATTGTAGAAACAGGCCTGAGATTCTCCCTTCTCAGTTCTCAAGGAGACAGATGTAAATATAGAATTATAAAACAGCCATGGATGTTTGAACACAGACTGTTCTGATAGTAGGCCAGCTCATTTGTAACCCAGAGACGCAGAAACAAGAGCAGATAGCAAGATAGTAGAAGCAAGCAGTGCAGAGACTCCTTCTCAAAACTGTCCAGTGCCAACTCTGTAACTTCATGCTTGTGCACCAAATTTGACACCAGAATAAAGTAATTCTGGTCAGATTTAATTTTACTCAATACAAAGGCAGTTCTAAGAACTAGAGTTAAGAATCAGGTAGTCTCAAAGAGAAAGGTTAATTTCTTCATCATCCTAGATTCCAGCTTATAGATTTCTTACAGAAGCTGTGATGAAGTTGGGCTCTCCATGGTCCACAGATCTCTACATGGAGTCCAGTTGTGACCTTCTTTGATTAGGGCAGTTAACTATCTTATCTGTGGGTATAAGGATAAGCTTTCAAATGCAGTACAATGTTGTGCTGGCTTGGCAGAGTGTCTCTAGTATGTTATTTTTCCCAAGATGCATGACCTCACTAAGCACATCAACATGACAACTCCTGCAGCTATGGCTCAGGAAACATTGGCAGAAGAGGGGTGGAAAGATTGTAAGAGGGAGAACACCAGAGAGTCTTCTGTGAAAGTCTCTCCTAGAAATGGCTGCATCATCAAGACTGGAAGAATGGCAATATCAATGGACCCATTAACATTGAAGGGGAAAACCTGGGTTCTCACTCCTAGGCAAAGAACTACAGCAATTACAGACTGTTAGGAGAGGTGGCTCTCCCAGAGATAAAAACCTTCTTAACTGCCCAATACACATCAGACAGTCTCGAAACCCATACACAAATGGCAAAAAATGGAAGTGTGTGTGTGTGTGTGTGTGTGTGTGTGTATGTGTGTGTGTTACAGTACCTCTAATTAGTTACCTCTAATTTAGGTACATGTGTCTGTGATCAAAGGGAGGATGCTGGCTTCACCAGCTATCATGTGGACCCCAGAACTGAACTCACATTTTTAGGTTTGGTGGCAAGTGTCCTCACCTACTACACCATCTCGAGTACCTAAAAGCATTTAAAAACAGAAACAAAACAAAAAGTTTCTTACCAAAGGAAAATAAATTTCATCAAAATATCTTAGTTATGTTCATAATATTAATTATCATAAAAAGGTCGTAGTAAATTTTTCTACAACTTGCTTTCTCTTAGACAGTAAGGCCAAGTAGTATCTGTCATTTGATGAGAAAAAGCCAGACATCATGTTAGCAAATTTGCCCAAACAAAGGCACATCCTGCTCTTTATAGGGCAGGTGGCATTAATTTCTTAGGATAAAGAGATTAAAATGAAATATGAATTTGATTCTGGTTCATTTGAAGAAGACAAAATAGTGTCTAGCCTGAGACAAGGGCACCATATGGAGACAAACACAGGCAGGAAGAGAGGATTCAGACCAGGCATCTCGCCAGATACATGATTTTAATCTGCTTACCAGTTGCTAGCTCGAAAGGTCTTTCCTTTACCTCTGAGTTTGCAGGCTACAGTAAGAGTATGAATATGTATGAGTGAGGATAAATGATTTAGCTAAGATTTATTCTGTTAGCTAAGAGAGGCTAGAGGCAATTTCATATTTGCATTTTTATCATTACCTCCTTAAATAAGATTACATGAATTCTTACTTATCTACTTGTTTTCCAAAACTTTTCTGCATAGAATTTTGAAGCAAAAATCATATTCAAAACTGCAAAAACCAAATATTTTCATGAGATATTACTTTCTGGCACCTACAGGATTTGGTAGATCCTTTAAAATTTTTCTTTCTATAAGAAATTTTCAAAGACTAATGACCATGCAAGGAGTATTTTAGTTTTTGATATGAAGACCAGAGATTGATTATTAATGTCTGTATGAAAGTAACTCCATGAAATGCAGTAAGTGAACACAATTGAGTCAAATGCTACGTAGCTAAAAGTTGCAAATCTTTTTTGTTAATCATAAACTGATTGGCCTATTAGCTCAGACTTCTTATCAACTCTTATTACTTATATTAGCCCATAATACTTGTCTGTGTTAGAAACATGGCTTGCTACATACAGAACAGCCTCAAGACTGCTGGCTGAGATGATCAAGTCTCACAAAATATTACAGTCAGGACTTGATCATAATTATAAACTTTCTTTAGGTCCCCATATGATTATCAACACCCTGAATCAGAAGGAAGTAGCCTGGAAGACTATGCCCACAATCCCGAAAAAATGAACTATGAATTTTTTCCTCTGTTTAGAATGTTGGTTGCAAGTTGTTATGGATAATGGTCAGGGGAAAAGCTAAACAAAGGATATTAGATTCAGAGTTCTTGTTTACAAAAATGGGGGGAGTGCTGTGAGACAGTGGTCTTTTATCCTGTCACTTGCATTGTTTTTAATAAAATGCTGATTGGCCAGTAGCCATGCAGGAAGTATAGGCAGGTGACCAGGCAGGAAGTAGAGGTGGAGCAACGAGAATTTTGGGAAGAGGGAAGTTTCAGTCTGCTGTTGTGACCCAGCTGCAGAGGAAGCAAGATGTGACTGCCTTGCCAAACTTAATCTTTTGTTATGCTGCAGAATATTATTTTATATTTTTAAATTTTATTTAAATAACATTTTAAATTTTATTTTACATACTGAAGTTTCCCCTCCCTCCTCTTCTTCTGGTGCCCCTTCCACAAGCCTTCCATTTACCCCCCACACTCCTCCTCTGTCTCCATTCAGAACGGGACAGGTCTCCCATCAGCTTCAGCAAAGCATGGCACATCAAGTTGAGACAGGACTGAGCTCCTCTCATTATGACAAGGCTAGGCAAGGTAATACAGCATGGGGAACAAGTTCCCAAAAGCCAGCCAAGCACCAGGTATAGGTCCTTCTATTACTGCTAGGGCCTTATAAAGAGACCAAGCTACTCATCTGTCACACAGATGCATAGAGCCTAGGTTAGTGCCATGGAGACTCTGTAGCTGTTCACCCTGATTCCATGAACTACAACAAGCTCAGGTCAGCTGTAGTGGGTTCCCTGTCATGAATCCCCTGCCTCGTACAACCCCTCCTCCCTTTCTTCAGCAAGACTCCCAGAGCTCAGTCTAGTGCTAGCTATGGATCTCTGCATCTTCTCCCATCAGTTACCAGATAGAGTATCTCTGAAGACAATTAAGGTAATCACCTACCTGAATATAGGAGAAGGCCCGTTAAGGCACACTCTCCACTGTTGCTATGAGTTATAGCTGTGCTAACCCTTGTGGATTCCTAGGGATATTCTTGGTACCATTTTTCCCCCTAAACTCCAAATGGCATGAATTTCCCTGGGAAGGGGAAATATAGAAGAGACCTCCTGGGTAAACTGGGGAGTGGAGATGAAGGGATAGGAACTTGAGAGGGTTGGGTGAACAAGGTGCAGAAGGCGGGCTGGATGCAGGAGAGAGGTGAAGAGTAACATTGTTAAATCTTGACCCTCTGCGCTTGGTTTTAAGCATGATAGATGGAGACAACATATTAATTGTACTTCTCAGTATCTTTGCTTCACAGAACTACACTTCTGTGCCTAATTTATTGATTTTTTTGGTAAACAACTTGTGATTGTTACTGCTGTGATAATCATGGAAGGTAGCAAAGGGAATGATATCATTACAAGGTAAATGAGGCACGCACACGTAAATGAGAACTTCAGAAACAGGCAAGCTGGATATGTTCCTTCAAGAGCGTCCACGGGCATGCTGCCCTCTCAATGGGAACAAGTGACTCCCGTTATGGTTCAGCGTGTTCTCATGCAGGTATCTCATAGAAGGGGGGGGCGCTCTGAGTGAGCAGAAGCTCTTACAAATGGAAAATCAAGTATTGGATTAAATATAACTGAAATGCTACTAATCTAAACGTATATACAGGCAAAACAGTGATCCACTTACGATTAACTGTTACTAATTACACTACAACAGGAGGATGCCAGGGTTGAAATGTTGGTAAACTTACTGGGAATTATTTCTTTTGCATGACCTTGGCAATGGTAAAGAATATCCTGGAAGGCTATGAAAGTGCAATACTATCTTTCATAAAATGTTAACTCCAAATTTTGTTACCTAGTGACATGGAAACCAGAAAAGAAGGGCCTGTCATCCTCCCCTGAAAGGTCTTGAGACCTCCAGGCCTAGAAGACCTAAGATGGGTGGTGTTTAACCAGTTTTCCTAGATACCAATTTGCATCAGTACACCGTCAAAAAAAGTTTCCGCCCAAACCTCCCTTGTCCTTGCACTGTCAAACTGATAGCTATTTTACTTTAATTATTATTGTTGCGTATATACAAATACATGTGATGCACAAGTATATAAACATAAAGTCTGCTGAGTCTGTTTGCTGTTTGTATGTACATGATTTCAGGGCTTCCCACTCTTTATGCAAAGAGAACTACAAAGAATTTGAGTAGCTCTTCAGCTAGTGTTCTGTGAAATGAAAACACAGGGTATTGACTAAGCAATGAGTCAGTGAAAGAAAATGGGGGAGAAGTTGCTCTTGAACCCTGTATGTGTAAGTAAGCACAGATCGTAAAATACTTTTGGCCTAATCTTGATTTCCCCAACTGAAGAACTGAAAACAATGTTAATGATCATAGAGATTTTCAGCATTGTTCTGAGGTGGGCAGAAGATTACTTGATAATTTATATTAGCCAATAATACTCAGGAATGCCCCCGACATCGCCTCCCTGGTAGCAGCAGCTCGGAATTCAATGTCTAGCTTTAATGTCATTAAAATTGGAAGCTTGTGTATAAGATTAATAAAAATGGCAATATCCTTCATCACCAGACCCCCACTACAGAATGTAAGCCCTTCAAGGCACACGAGACCCCTCCCCTGAGGACCTCTAACTGCCAAGGTCCACCCACAGATCACTCTACCTGTCCTAACAGCTGGACCCAACCCCTGCCGGACAGAGTAAACAGCCTAAGCTTTGGACTTGAAATTCCACCAATTCCCACCCTGAAAAGCTGCACCCTAAAGAATCTTCTCCCTAAAGAACCTCTACAGAAAGCTTGCCTTCTGCTCAGTTGCCTGCTGATTCTCACCCGAGCAGAGGCCATCATCCTCATGGCTTTTTCCCACTTAATAATTTCTTCTTCTCTCCATAGTAACCTACCCCTCTACCCCTCTTCCACCACCTCTCAAATACCTCCCATTTCTCTGTTCTAGACCTTGAGGATGCCTTCTCTTCCAGTCACAAAATAGCCTTGCCTTGGACTGACCAGGATAGTAATCTTTCCACCCAACTCTCCTGGACTGTCTTACCCCAGGGATTCTGTCATATCCTACATCTGTTTGGACAAGCTCGGACTTCTGACTTGTTCTTTGTGTCTATTCCTAAATTCAAGCTTATACAATACATAGCTGATCTTCTCCTTTGTAATCCATTGCAAATTAGCCAGGCTGACCTCTCTATCTTATTAAACTTTCTGCACAGCCAGAAACATAAGGTCTCATACACCAAAGTCCAGCTGTCTACCTCTCAGGTTACTTATCTGGGATTTTCTAGCACTCCAACTCACAAGACCATCTCCCTAGACAGAAAACCTTTCAATCACCCACAGTCCCCACCACCAGGGAAGAAATTCTATCGTTCGTGGGGATGGCCAGCTTCTTATGCTCTTGGATTTCTTCTTTCCCTCTTCTCACCCGTCCCTATATGAGGCAGCTCTTTGCCCTTCACATGAACCCTGTCTTGTACCCATTACCAAGCCATTTTGTAAGTCAACAGGTCCTCCTTCAGGCCCCAGTCCTATATCTTCTGGACTTGACTTGCTCCTTCTCTTTCCAGGTTATAGCAAAAGAGGAATATGCCCTGGGGGTCCTAGGTCACCGACTGGAACTTTCTTTTGTGCCCATTGCATAATCATCAAAAAAAATAGATCATACTGTCCAAAGATGGGCACCTTGCCTGTTTGCTCTGGCTGCAGCTGAACTTCTTATACATGAATAGAAAAGGTTAACCTTCGGGACCCACATTGTCGCTTTCTCTTTTCTTTTCAGCGCCTATCCCATCTTCTAACACACAAGGGTCTCTAAACTCTACCCCTTCCAGAGGTCTCTCTCTTCAGGCAGCATTGGTAGAGGATGCTACACTTACCTTTCAGCCATGCCCATGTCTCAACATTTCAAACTGACTCAAGCTGCTGGTCTGACTCTCCTAAGGTATGTGTGGATCATTTGCTTCTGCAGGGTTTAGCACCCCACCAAATTTGATGCTAGAGTCCACCTTGAGGGTGTGAAAGCAGGAGAGTTGTCCCGCCCCTTGCTCATTGGTGCAAGAGGTAAAATAGCCAATTCAGTCCTGAAGAGTGCACCCTGGTGGTGAAAGACCCCCTGAGGGTATCTTCCTTCTGGGGAGACCCTTCCCAAGGAACA
>LOEQ01008120.1:43938-60548 GCA_001685075.1 Bramus lutescens
CCGTGGGGATGTCAGGATCTGTGGATGATATGCCTGGAGCCATGTTGGTGTTCAAGGGTCATGTCCCACTGATCCAGGCCAATCTAAGTTACGTGCACAGTCAACTAATGTCAAGATGGCATCTAAGCCCCAGACTGTTGCAAAGAATCATTTCTGGGTTCATGGTTCAGCTACAGTTGGGGTCTGTGTTGATAGTCATAGCCTGTGCTACCACTAAGGATGACATGGATGTTAGGAGTCTAGGCCACCACCTAGGACCATGCTAGTGTCTGAGGACTGTGTCTCTGTCAGGACTATACAGACCTGAGTGGCCTGCACTGACACCTGGGACCTTGGTGTCCTCGGGGCCTAAGCTGCTGCCAAGGGCCATGTCTGTGTCCATGGCCAAAAGGGTGTGAGGACCAGAGAGGTGACCCTGTCTCCCCTCATCTGCCATGTGGTAGCATGGGTGAGGGAAAGATGCCCCCTACTATCCCCTTACCACCTGCAGATAGAAGGCTCCTGGGATCATGAGAGTGGGAGAACTAATTCTGTCCCTCACAGGCTGCCACACACAGGAGAACTGGCTCTATGCCTCACCCAGGCAGGGCTCTAGAGTTGACACTGATGTCATGGATGTAGGTGAGCTGGCCCTGAAGGCATGAGAGCAGGAGAACTGACTCTCCCTCTCCCATAATCTCCCTACAGCAATTGGAAGAGTGGGCCCTGCATATCACCTGGGCAAAGCAGTGGTGGTACAGGTGCGGGTGAGCCAGACCCAAGGCCATTAGAGCAGGAGAAGTGTCCTGCCCTTCGCTGCATGCTGCATTGGTTGAGTAGCTGGCCAGTACTGGAGAGCTCACCTGGGTGGTGAAGAGGAGGGAGAGCTGGTGCACTGACCAACCCAGCTACCACCCAGGTCTCGAACAAAGGCTAGGAGTTAGCCCACACCAACATCAACCTCATCTATGAACTGCAGGAGATGTGAAGGGGCCAGACCTACAGATCCAAAACTGCAGAATCTCCATGACACAGAACAGCAAAATATCCAAGAGGACTGCCAGTGAGGGCCCACTTTATATAGTGGAGAGGAAGCTAGAGGCATTGAATCAGAGCAATGACTCATAGCAATGAACACTTACACGTGTGTGTATATATATATATGTATATTTACACATATATATACATATACATATATATATATATACACTAAAGGGTACACTGTGTGACTTACTGGGCCATACTACAATTTCCATGACAAGATTTTTTGTTTGTTTGTTTGAGTGGTTTTGGTCTTTTAAATTTTCGGGTTTTTTTGGGGGGGGAGGGTTGCAATGGCAGAGGGTGGATGGAAGGGGAAGGGGAGATGAGCAAGGTAGGAATGCATGGTGTGAAATCCACAAAGAATCAATAAAAATAAAAGGCTTAAAAATTAAATCTTAGCCGGTTGGTGGTGGCGTGCACCTTTAATCCCAGCACTTGGGAGGCAGAGGCAAGTGGATCTCTGTGAGTTTGGGGCCAGCCTGGGCTACAAGAGCTAGTTTCAGGACAGGCCCAAAGCTACAGAGAAACCCTGTCTCAAAAAACAAACAAACAAACAAAAATTAAATATTTAAAACAAAGGAACATAAAAACTATCTGAACTGAGGTTTTGGCTCAGTGATGGGCTTCCCTAATGTGTTCAATGTCCTGGGTTACATACTAAGCATTGAAAAATTAAATAATAAAATGCAACAGGTTGTCTGGTTGCATTAGTGCTCCCTAGATTCTGTTCTAACTGCTCTACTGCAGATAAGTCCCTTCTGTTTGGTGGTCTTTGATTCATTTCTCATTTGTTCTTGTTCTCCATCTTTAATAATTATGTTATTCTTCATCTCAAAAGCTCTAAAATGCAACACTAGGCATCTATGATAATATCAGCTAGTACTTTTGTTCTAAATGCTTATCATTCCTATTTTATATACAAGGAATGATAATAAGTTTAAGAAAAAGGCTTGTGTGATCTTCTGCATCAGTTCCAAGTACCTCAGACCATGACTGCATTTAAAGTGACATAAATTTAGATAAGGTCTGTAGCCTGGGCCCCACTCCAGTTTAGATAAGGTCTATAGCGTGGGCCCCACTCCAGCTTGACCAGTGTGCTTAAGAAAGGATGGAATAGAAGACATGAATAGAAGGAAGATGACAGGAAGATACTGGGAGAAGTTGGTCATCCATATGCCAAGGTGACAGGACCCAGAGAAAACAATCCTCTTGAGAACTTCATTCAGACTTCTAGCCTTTAGAACTGTTAGGAAATAATTCCTGTCTAAAGAATCTGTCCATAAAGCTTCATTCTACCAACCCTATCAAAATAATACAGAAGCCGCTTGTAAGATTTTGCTATAATATGATATAATATGATAGAGGAAAACCATGGACTTATTCTACTATCTTTGTGCCTGGCATCAATAGATGATTGAGTCTAAACGGGCTGAGCTGTCATTATACAAGGATCTTAAAACTTTTCCAAATTGTTACAACTTTAGGACGGACAGAAATACAAACAGTAAAAATCTAGGGCACTTCTGTTTACTATTAACCTTTAATGACTACCATGTGCTTTAGTGCTTAGATCAAATAAGATAATGGCTACAAGGTCAAAACTATTGGATTTGTAGCAATTGATTAGCAGGTAAAAATACAGAGAAAATAAAACACAGATGTAGAACAATCAATGAGAATAAAATGCTAAAGAGGATGAATTTAATGAATGAGAAATGTTTAATGAGAAGACAGGAGATGAAAGTTGGTTTTGCAATTTCTCTTAAGAAAGATCAGCACTGTTTATTATAGATTAAATTGAACTCTGAGAAAGTCGTCTACCCTTTCTCAGCCTGGTGAGGGTTCATTACTGCAGTGAAACAGCTCTAGCATTGATGCATCACAAATCTATTTTCAAGGGAACGTTCCAGAGTTACCTTAAAACTTGACTCTTTATTTCTTTGGTGAGGAGATAATTAACTTTTTCCTGCCTTTTACTATTTCAGTCTTTAAAAGAGCAGAGAGTGTTTCACCTGTGCAATTTCCCATTTAGCCGCCATCACCTCAAGTAGTGAATCCCATAATGTGACACAAAATACTAGTTCTCCATGCTGTCTGTGGAGACAACATCTACAATACTCTTGCAGCTTTATCTACTCCAGTGACATTTGAGAAATTTGTGGTGAAGATCTACAAACACATTCCAGACTACTGAGGGTGTTTGGTTTATTTAAAGATTTATATATTTATATGTGTATGAATGCTCTTCTTGCAGGGATTTAAGTGCACCATGTTTGTGCTTTGTACTCATGGAGGCCAAAAGAGGAATTTGGATTCCCCTGAAACTGGAGTACAACTGGATGATTGTAAGTTGACATGTAGATGCTAGGAACAGAACTCAGGTACTTTGCAAGAGTAGAAAGTGTCCTTAACTGCCAAGCCATCTTTCCAGCCCTTGTTTTATTTTGTTTGTTTATTTTTTTGTATTTTTTCTTTTGTGCCTCAAGCACCTAAAATAATCAAACATTTTAGTAATTTTATAAAATCATTGTAAAAACATTAAAATGCTAAGAACTAATGTCAACTAAATGGAAGGATCAGAGAACCAGAGCTATCACTATAAAGCTTTAAGAGTCATTTGTGTATCTGTGTGTGTGTGTGTGTGTGTGTGTGTGTGTGTGAAGGAGACCATCAATCAGTCTCAGGTGCCTTTTCTCAGATGCTGTTCACCTTGTCTTTTGAGGCAGCCATTCTCACTGGTGAGGAGTTCATCAGTTAGGCTAGACTGCCTGGGCAAAGCCCCAGGGATGCTCCTGCCTTTGCCTCCCCAACATGGGATTATACTCAATCTTTTTTACATCGAGTCTAGGAATTAAACTCAGGCCCTCATGCTGCATGGCATGCATTTTGCTGCCTGAATTATATCCTTGGCCCCAGAAAGCTTCAGATTTTATAATTTGCCATTTAATGTACAGGTATAAATAGCAAGAATGGTTATAATGATAATATAATGATAAGTTCTTGACCATTTGCTAAGTATTTTTTAGGTTTCAGATCATATACTAAAAGTTTCTCAGAGGCTCTATGTTTAGGGTAGTATTTCAATAGTAGAATGAATTATTCACACTTTCTTTGATTTATTCCATTGTAGAGACCTTTATTTTTATGAGCACCTGGTAGGAAGAGTGTTGGGCACAAGAAAAAAATTGGGAAATTGTATTTGAAGCTTCCATTTCCCCTTTATAGTTAACATCACTTTTAAATTGACTGATTATGGCTAACTTGGGGTGTGGGGATAGCCTCCAGTCAATATCTAGTGTTTGCAACAAAATCCAGGAAAACATCAAGGGCTTAGGAAAAGTTCTTATCTATATGAGGGTTATGTTGGGGAATATTGTTTTTAGGTGTGTGACTTTTGTTTACACTGCATTTGTTTAACTCTGTGAAGCTGTGTTGCTGCGCCTGTCTAAAACACCTGAAGGTCCTAATGAAGAGATGAATGGCCAATAGTGATGCAGGAGCAAGGATCAGTGGGGCTAGCGGGCAGAGAGGATAAATAGAAGAATGAGGAGCAATGAGAGAACAAGGAGAGGAGGACATAAGAGACCAGCCAACCAGCTACACTGTAAACCATGGAGAAAGAAGGAAGGAAAGGTATATAGAAATAAAGAGAGATAAAAGCCCAGAGGGAAAAGTAGTTGTGTTAATGAAGTTAAGTAAAGCTGGCAGGAAACAAGCCAAGCTAAAGCTGGGCATTCATACTAAGAATAAGCCTCTGTGTGTGATTATTCTGGGAACAAAATAAATAAAGCCAAAAGAGTAAAATATCAAACAACAGGGTTAGACTTTTTCTATCTGTGTGGCAAAAAGAGGAAAAGCAGATGCTTTTTGGTGGTAACTTTCTCTTTTACCTCATCTTGGAAAAATCCTCTGTGAACATCTCTCTAGATAGCCCTCTGTTTAGTTCTATAGAGGCTCCTCCTCATTGGTCTACACAGTAGCCTCTCTGATAAATCTCCACAGCTTTCACATCTCTACCCCTTCAGCCTCCTCTCTCTACCATGCTGCTGCGGCCACTGCTGCTACTTTCTCACAGCTAATAACTGAACAATAATATGTTACATTTTCAGGGCCTGGCCCATTCCCATAACACATGATAAGTCATGTAGTTTCTCTTAGACTAGGGAATGTCACATTGACCAGCCAGTGAGCAATACTTGGCCATACACATAGCTCTAAGTTGGTGAGGGATCTTAGACAGAAAATAAGCACTTGGCTGAACTTTGAATCTGTAACATAAACTGAAGCTGGGACTATGTGTAGAAAACCATTTACTGACAAAGTTATGTCTACTAAAGTTGCTTCTATCCTGACTTTGAGTTAGCAATAAACAACACTTGGAAAAATGACCTGTGTATTGTCTCCAGAGGCGACCAGATGTTTATCTCCAGGGACAACCAGTCTGCTCTGAATCTGCTCTTAAGTTCAATATTAACTTTCTTTGTGACTGAGAATATCACCACCTTCCTATGTGAGTCTGAATAGAGAACGATCTTAGAATTATTTCTATTCATCAGAATTATACTTTATTCAAAAGTCATCTTCCTGACTATCCACAGCTATATGTGTGCCCAGCAGATGGAATATATACATGAGATAAACACACAGGCAGTGAGAAGACACCTATATCTGTTCCTAGGGAAGGAGTGAAATTCTTAGGGAAGAAATTAAGTGGTACATGAGAGAAATCACAGACAGGAGCAACTGCTCATTTATAGCCAGTAATGTCATGGCTTTTCCAAGTGGGGCTTCCTAACAGGGAGCTATACATCTGGTGGGTGAGCATGTTAAATACTAGTTGTCACCTATTGTGTACTCTGACAGAAGCTCTCAGCGACTGATGGATTGTTTTTACTATGAAGCTAGCTCTTTCTGGGAGCTGGTGAGGATGTTTGTTAATCCTTTCTCTTTTATGTATAGGAATATTTAGAATATGTATTTGAATTAGCTATGTTCAAGTGCCATTCTCATCAAACTGTTGGTCTAAAAAAGTAGTGATCATTATTTTCCATTTGATGCAACAGGGTGTTCAAATAGACTTGCTCAGCTGGGTGACTTTTCAGTTCACTGCTGGGATGACTTCCATGGCTATGTTCCAGTGTGACTGTGTGGGAAGATGTGCTCCCTCATGTTCCTAGAGCCCTATTATGGTATCTGTGCCCTCCTTCATGTATTCTTTCATCTCCTAGTATCTACCTTGGTTTGATTCACATCATAGATATAAGGTTCTAGGAGGCAGCATATGAGCACACAACGACACAAGACCTAGGGTAAGAACTGTCTTGTTCCACTGTGTCAGCTAAACCATGTTAACCATGAAGTCCACATGAACCACATTTAATTAGAGTTGGTCTTTTAATATCACTTAACAAAAAATTCTGGCATGCATAAATATTTAAACAGTAAAGATGGTCTTGGTTGATTGCTGATTTATGGATTCTGAATTGGATATTAAGCTTATGTGATATTTGTCACTTTAGAACTTAAAGTAACTAAAGTTTTACATTAAAAATCTTGAAGATAGGTATTTGGGGCTTTCTTCAATATGGAAGATTATTCTGAAGATGAAAAGTAAAGGAATAAATTATAAAATAAGCAGCTCATTCACATTGTTGAGAAGTAACATGAATACTATTCTCAGCTGATGAACCCCACCCAATTCATTAAGAAAACAGAAGCAATAAAGGAATGCTTCAAAGTTTTCCTACACACACATGCACATGCACACATTATCATATATATGTATATATATTACACACACATATGTATATATATATATACATGTATATATGAAATGTCCATGTTCTCCAAAGCCAACCTCATATTCACAGAGTTGATCCCATGGTGTTTGTCCAACTCAGTGCATTGCATTCTCCTACTTCCCCTTAGATTTTTCTCACCAGTGTTGAACTGGGCTATAACATACCTATCTACAATTGATCCCTGTTCACCCTAGTTTGTTCTCCCCAGACATCACGATTTGTCTGCAATAAAACCTTTCCATACTTCATCTTGCTTGCTCTCTCCGAAGTTTTTCCTCCTATTTTCTATCAATCTTATTCTAGGAGGTTCTGCAAAGATACAGGAACAAATGACTTAGTCTCTGTTATCCTTTCACAAGACAGAGCACTTCTATGACCTCAGATGTATGAAGGTCTTGCCCCACAAACACCCTTCTAAGGTCTTCAGGTGAATTTTTAAAAGACAGTAATTGGATATCGTCTGGGATAACTGGAACAACACTGTCTATATTGAGGCAATTTCTAATCCCGCAGGTTGAGTGCTCAGACCTTCAAGACTTTCCTCATCCACAAATGCCTGCTGTGAGTATGAGCTTGTGACTTCTACCACCCCATGGATATAAGTGTGGACTTCTCACAAGCACCAGCTGAAGTTCAGTTTTCCAGACAGTATGCCTTGCTTACTCCTTTATTAGAAAGGATGTTCCAAAGGATACAGAGTAACGGCTGACCTGGGGTGAGAAACAGAGAACAATAGCAAAGTGAATGCAGTCTTCTAAGTGGTTGCACGCTGCTGAGGTATCTGGAGTTTTCCCAGACCTTTTAGATTTTCATGGGAGTTATGATAACAATGGAGACATCCCTAATTACATGTCAGGCCCTTTCCTTTTCCAGAGTCAGGGCTGTTCCTTTGCTCACATGTGAGTTTCCCTGACTACCATCCCCCATATATGAGCCACCTAGAAACCCGTAAGAAACTACTCTAGATTCAAAAGACACTGCTTAGTCCTGGGGTGCCAAATATATGACAACCTTTGCTATTTCTTGTCCAGGTCTAGGAAGTCACTATGCTGTTATACTCATGACCTGTCTAAACTTCACTTCTTCTCATTCTAGCCCCAGCATGTGGCCGTATCAATTATTCCCATGTTTGGGATACATTTATTTCCTCTCTTTCTTCCTCTTGTATGGCTATTTTTGCAACTCGGCTGCTGGTTAGAATAACTGAGAGCACAGCCTTTGCTCTTATGTTTGCATATTGGTCATCGTACAGTTTAAATAGTACTGTCTGAATGTCTCTAACTCAGAATTATTTCTTATTTTTTAAACTTTTTATTTAAATAACCCCTTTCATTTATTTTACATAAATAATGTAAAATAACCAGTTTTCCCTCCCTCCTCTCCTCCCTTTTTCCTTCTACCCCTGCCCATTGGCTCCTTCTCCATCTCCATTCAGAAAGGGTCAGGTCTACCATGGGCTTAAACAAGGCATGGCACATCGGGTTGAGGCAGGACTGAGCTCCTCCCCTTTGGACTTATCTCTTCAAGACATTTTCCCACAGATGACTACTGGCTAACATTTGGTGTCTATAAGAACAAGAAGTCCACATACATAAAATATGGATATCATAACCACCTGCCCCAAGCTTATTTCTATCTAAACCCATTTTCATGAAAATTAATGACAACGTTATCCTTCTGGTTTCAGGTTAGAAATGCATCATCATTAACTATTGTATCTTCAAATCTAGTGTTAAGTAGATCTTTTCAGTTCTTTGTTAGTGTAGACCGGGTGTCTGATCATTCTTTATTGCTGTATCCCTGCTTTATGTGTTACCCAAATGACTATGATGAGTACTGTTCTGTTCACAGTGTGGCACCCAGAATGAGACTTTGAATCAACTCATAGCATTTGTTTATGGAAAAATGTCAAGGGTTCTATTTCCATCTCAACGTGAATGCCACAGTCTGACAATGGTGTCCAAGGCCTTTTGTGATCCAGACCTTGTCAGCTCACTCATGGAATATCAGTTTTGATTCTGGTCACCCTGACATGATCTTTTCTGTTCATTGATCATGACAGGCATGGCTCCCTCATTATCTTTTGCTGTTCCTCTTGCCTGTCTTGCTTCCACATCCCCTGAATTGTTATTCAAAGGTTTTGCCCCTTGATTACCCTGCAAGCAGTTGGACCCCCCATCATGAGTGTCTTCTTCCTCTTTAGCATTTATACCTTACTGACATACACTATTTTTAACGCATTTGCTGCCTTTTCTTTTAATGACAATGCAAAAGTCACGAAAGACCTTTCCATTGCAACTTTCTCAAAAGCTAGATGTTTGCCCTCTTAATATTGTCTTTATGCTACCACGGGCCTCTTCCTTTTTCCTCCAAAAAAAAAAAAAACCTTGAACTTTGACTGTCTTAACATACTAGGTCTGGACACCTGTGCTGATATGAAAATTACAAGGACAAGTAACAGGAAATAGAAGAGAATGGAGGTTTACTTTACACGGCCACACTGGGAAAAGGAACATATAAAACAGTACAGTGACCAGGGGAACTAAGAGATTCCAGTTTAAACAAGACGCATGAACATCTTAGCAATCCTGTGATTCTGACCATCACTGCCCCATCATTGTCTCAGCACCAACCTGTCCTCCACAGCGGTCTCATAGTGTATGGAATTTCTGTCTAGAAAACAAGTTATATCTCTGAATGGCATGAGTGTCTGAGCCTTTCCCTTTCCTACCATGGGATTCCAGTGGAAATTCTAATGATTTCTGACCCATGGCTTTAATAGTGTAATAGATGCAGGAGGAAGGGCAGACACCTCTGTAGAGTGTCCCCTCTCATGACCAGGTTAGTTATGTTCATTTCTAGATTTCTGGGGCTTGTAAGAGTGTGGCTCTCACAGTAACCACTCAGTAAGCATTATGAATGAATGTCAGAAAATGTCTGGAGAAAACCAAAATAAAAATCAAAGAAGAGAAAAATGTTTTAAATTATCTGCTAATTTTAGTAGTGGCTATAAAGATTGATAAAATTATTCATATCTTTATTGATTGTATTGTATGCATAAAGATGAACAAAATAAGGAGAATGATTTATAACTAAAAATTATAAGAAAGATTTTATAATTTTTGTAACTTGATTAGAGATAAATGTTAATTACTTTATTTTTGTGATTAAGTAGACTCCCCAACACAGTATTGCTATTTTAGAAAAAATTATAATCCACATCAAAAAGTGTATGCTAGTCAAGGATTTTGATCAAAAGTCTACTTTTAGAGATTAAATGATTAGGCAACCCCAGCAACAGAGAAGAGAATAAGTCCTCAAACCTAGGGCTAGAGAGGTAACTCAGGGATTAAGAGCACTGGTTATTCTTCCAGTGGACCCAAATTCAATACCAGCACACATGTCAGCTCACAAACACTTGTAACTCTAGTCCCAGGAGATCTGATCCCCCTTTCTGGCATCCAAAGTTACCAGGCATGTACATGGTGCACAGACATACATATAGATAAAACACTCATATGAATAAAATAACTAAAATTAAAAAACCCTCAAGTTAAAAATATCCTCACAGAGTTAGTAGATAAAAATATCACAGCTATATCAACATTATACACAGATTTTTGAAAATGTTAAATAAAAATATTTAGTGATATTATTTTTAGATATGACTTTGACAATGACTGTAACTATAAATTCCACTCTAAATCTAATTATTGCTTTTCAACTCAATATATAACAGAATCACAAGTTTTCAAAGGAATTAAGATATATATGTACATATATACATATGTACACATAATAACAAGAAATACAATGATGTTTTATGAGTATGTGTGTAATACACATGTACATGTTCATGTATATGTATTGTATATGTGTGTACAAATATACAAACTTGCATGTGCACATTGTATATGGAGGCTAGAGGTCAAAGTCAGGTGTCTTTCTCTATTACTCTACAACTTATTTTGGAGACAAGGTTTGTTATTGAATCTGGAGCTCATTGAGTTGATGAATGCAACTAGCCCACAAGCCCAGGTAAGCCTCCTGTTTCTTTCTTCTCAGCTCTAGTGTTACAGGCATACTCCATTGTGCGCAACTTTTTATATCATGCTGAGGATCCAAATTTAGTTGCTCATGCTTGGATGGCAAGCCTTTTACTAACTGAGCCATCACCTCAGCTCTCGCAATAGCATGTAACAGAGATGTGCTGCACTGATTTAGCCTGATGGGTAAATCTCATGTATTTTCTCTGCTTTCCTTAATGTTCTAACTATAAAAAATGAGCACATATTTTTAAATTAGGACAATTTAAATAATTAAGAAGAAATTGTCATACAAATAATTACAGTTCTTTGTTCATTTTCCTGAACACCTGTAGGTGCCATCACCCCCTGAAGAGGACCTGCTTGTGGCAGCCTTCTGTGCACTGGTGTGCTGGTTGGATGTAGTAGAATCCGAACTGCCCTCAGTGAGTAAGACACACATATTGTGGAACCAAAGCTGCCAGTCTCTACATCTCATTTTTAATTAAGTATGCTAATTCTGCCCACCACCAGCTGTTATCATAGTTCTTCAATTTGACTTGATAAATAGCTCAAGAAATGTTATATTAAAAACAAAAACATAATCAACCAAACCTTTTCTCACTTTTTTTCATGTGCTTTGAAAATGCCTCTAAATTGCCACTTTCCTGAAAAGCTATGAGTGAATGCTTGCAGAAAACAAGCAACACATGCTACCCACACTCACATTCCCACTACATCACACCTTTTTCTTTTAAAACATCTTTTTAATATCAGCACTTCTCCAATGCTAATGAAAACCTTTGAATAAAGTGTGAATTATTTCTCCATTTTAAAGCTGAAAATAGATCTCTCAGCAGGGTTTTTATTCTCAGGCTTCTAAAATTCTTCTTCTATTTCATACCTGCACCACTGACTGAGATTCTTGCTACTAATTCTTTCTAAAGTGAAGTTTCTGATTCCCTAGTATTTCAGGATCTACTGGGGTTGTGTGGTTATGGAGTGTGGATCTGAACTAAGGTGTGAGTGCCATGTTTTTCTTGTGTGTGAATAGAACCCAGCACAGCTGAGAGGTGACAGTTGTTCTTTGACCACATTGCATGCTACCTAGGGACCTATTAAGATAAAAAGAAATAGTGAAATTCTATCTTAAGGTCACAAACTAACAAACAAGCAAGCAACAGCAACAAACTCCCATATATGCTGTTTTATTCAAGGCACACATAATCAGTACTTAGGAGACCTACTTTGAAAAATAGTCTTCCTTTGATAAAAACAAATTGGAGGAGTCCTTCTGTATATGTGTTACTTTTATTGGTTAATGAATAAAGAAACTGCCTTGGTCTGTTGATAGGGCAAAGTAGAACTAGTCAGGGAAAACTATACTGAATTCTGGGAGAAAGAAGGTGAAGTCAAGGAGAAGCCATGGAGCCACCACCAGAGACAGACATGCTGAAACTTTGCTGGTAGGTCACGACCTCATGGTGATGCGCAGATTAATGGAGATGGGTTAAATTAAGATGTAAGAGTTAGCAAATAAGGAGCTAAAGCTAATGGGCCAAGCAGTGATTTAAATCATATCATTTCTGTGTGATTATTTTGGGAGTCTGGGTGGCCGGGAAACAAACAAGTGGCCTCCTACAACAACAGATTTTATTAGGCTCTTTGCAAAATGTGAACATGCATGTAAAAGAATGCATCCAAAGAAAAAGAACTTCGTGTCTGACACATTTTGGTGTGGGACAACACACAGAAAGAAATTACTGGTGTCATGGGATGCTGTAGATTTGTGTCTAGAGGGAGCTCCTGGAGAGAAGGGACTGCATTTGTTTTGTCTTGTATACTGACCACGCTATCTGGGACAAATTGGGCTCTAAAGAATTCTTAGAACCTAAGGTGCAAAATGGCTATTCCTGATCTTCTGTGTGGCTTCCCCCATATAAGTTAGATATAGTAACCAAAGACAAAGATGTTTCTGTTACAAAAGTTTTCTGTCATAGTTCTGTTACTAACATGTATCAAGGGCAATATCAAAGTCACAAAACAATGTTAATTGTTATTATTTTAAGTATGACCAAGGTGATATTTAAAATTAGTGTTAGGCAAATAAGAAGATTGACATTATTTTAAGCAAAAGGAAAAGGAACAAGAAAGAATCGTTTTAAAGAATTCAGTCATTCACTCATTTATTTATTGAGCACTCACTTTAGTAGTAGAAATCTGCAGAGTGCTGAGGATACAAGAATGAGAAAATACAATGCAGCTCAGCCTTGAGACAGGTCAGAAAACCCTGGGGGCTCTAATCAGATGATTACACAATATAAACCACTGACATATATAAAGAGAAAGATTCACAGTGGTGGATCTGATATGTTCTGTTCTGGTGATCTAGAGTGGTCTCCATGGGTGAATGGACCATGTGGAGAGAAGCAGAAGAGAAAACTGAATGTGAAGATCAGGAGCAACTGTGATGTTGAGTAGTTTACAGAGGAATCAAATGACACTGTAAACAAAATCCCAAAAACAATGGCAGAGTGACATGAGAAGAAGCTGCAGAAAGGTGACAAAGCTTGGGTAAAGGTGGGTGTTTATAAGCTAAACCTTATAGGGTTTAGAAGGATGCTTATAAGAGGTGGACGGAGAGAATAGTGGTACTAATTCAGGCCAACTGTGCTTAGAAAATATTCTCTGAGTTCCACAAGGTGAGGGATGAGATGGGCAACGATCTGTGTGGGTGATATATTTAAAAGTCAATTTTATAGTCAAGATGAGATGCCATGGAACTAGATGTGAGTCGAGATAAATGGATCAGGTGGGGGGAGATGGCAAAATGATTAAAGCTCTTGTTATATGTGGTGGTTTGAATAAGAATACCTCCCATAAGTTCATACTTGAATATTTGGTCCCATTTGTGGAACTGTTTGGGAATGATTAGGAGGCGTGGTCTTTTTGGAGAAGCTGTGTCACCGGGAGCATCCTACAAGATTTCAGAGAACATGAGCCATTTCCAGAGACTGTTCTCTTTCCCTGTTTCCTACTGGAGGATAAAGGTGTGAGTTTGTACCTGTTCCTCCATATGCTTTTGCTCAACCATAATGGACTCTAGCCCTCTGAAACCATAATCTCAAACTAAAAACTTATTTTTATAAGTTGTCTTGGTTGTGGTGTTTTATAATGGCAATATGAAACTGATTAAGGCACTCTGCAATGCTCAGAACAGGAGTTTGGAACCACAAAACCCACATAAAATTGGGGCAATGATGGTGGCTGTCTGTAATCCCAGCACTCACAAACCAGGGAGCCCCTGGACAAGATAACTAGATAGAGTAATCAGAATGGATGAGACAAGAGTTCCATGACAGACTCTGTCTTCAATTTTGGACCTCCACATGCATATGTACACGAACCACATGCAAACATTCATATACATGGATGAACACATACACAATACCAAGATAATAAGATGGACTGTTTGAGCACCTCTACAGATATATACATTGAATATTTGAAAAAACTTTTAGAACTCTGTATAAGCAGTGAAGTTTGGGGAGAGAGAATGACACACAACTGAAAAAACTCACAGAAGTGGTTTGCTTATGTGATGAAGCAATTCCTGTCATCCTTTGGAGAGATTGATTATTAGGAAAGAAACTTAACTACCTATAAACTGTGACAAATTCAATAAAACAGTGGAGACAGATGGACTTTCAGCTTAATTTTTATATAGCTGACATGTATAGCCATTTCTTTCTCCTGTTTATGTTTTTAATGATAGGATGAAAGCTGAGGATTTTCCAAAGTGAGCAAGAATGGCCAGACTGAAGCCTCCCAAGATGGCATATCAAATGGAATTTTAAGTTGTTCATATTGCCTACACTACTTTATTTCAGTTTAACTACCACGAACAGCATCCAAACATGAGATTATTACTGAAGTCAGGGGTACTGGAGGAGAGCTAGTATTCCTTAAAGAGCATCACTGCTTATTATATGCACCATTATGGTTACAAGTTGATCAATTCTTCTCTGTACTGCTTCATATAAGAAATAATCAGAAGGCTTTGAACTGAATTGAGCCATGGTAGTGGGTTTATAAAAGAGGAATATTAGTATAGTGTTGAGAGGTTGTTGTTCCTTGCAGTCCTGCAGCTGTTCAGTCTCAAAGAATCATATAGAGGCCTATATTAATTATAAACTAATTGGCCTATTAGCTCAGGCTTCTTATTAACTAACTCCTACATCTTAAATTAACCCATAATTCTTTTTTTTTAAAAAAAGATTTATTTATTATGTACAAAGTGATCAGCCTCCATGTATGCCTGCAGGTCAGAAGAGGGTGCCAGATCTCATTACAGATGGTTGTGAGCCACCATGTGGTTGCTGGGAATTGAACTCAGGAGCTTCGGAAAAGCAGTCAGTGCTCTTAACCTCTGAGCCATCTCTCCAGCCCCCTTTAACCCATAATTCTTGTCTGTGTTAGCCATGTGTCCTGGTACCTTTTATCAGTGAGGGATTCTCATCTTGCTTCCTCTGTGATGACTGCAGACTGAGCCTTTGCTCTTTTCATAATTATTCTATTTTGTTGCCCCCCTATACATCCTACATGGATCCTGGCCAATCAGCATTTTATTGAACCAGTACAAGTGACAAATCTTTACAGGGCTCAAGGCCATTGTCCCATAGTACTTCCCTTCTTTTTTTCTTTTCAAAACAAAAGCTCTGAATCTAATCTCCTTTGTTTAGCTTTTGTTTTGACCATTATCCATAACACCTTGTAACCAACACTCTTAACAAAGACAAAAACATCCGTAATTCAATTTTTTGGAATGTGAGTTTGGTTTTCTGGCTTCTTCTTGCTGATTGGAGGCACTGATAAACTTATGGGGACCTAGAGAAAATTTAGGATTATGGTCAAGGTTCTCACTGAAGTATTCTGCGAGGTTGGATTTTCTCAGCCACCAGTCTTGAAGCTGCTCTAGATTTAGAATTCAGAGGAAACGTCAACAGAGGTCCTCTGAAATGTTGGATCATCTGGGTCATCTGCTCCATTGGAGAATTTTGAGGGGTCTTCCTTGATCAAACCTGACTTTTACCCCAGAAAGAATCCATATCCTCTCATTTCTTGTGGAAACAAAAGCAAAACCTCTTTCCCAAAGTACCATATCTTTTTAATTAAATTTTAAAGTCAAGGTATTTTCAAAATATATATGTTGGATTAATCCAGCAGCATTCATAATCAAATGTCCTTTAGCAGCTGTTGCTCCTTCCTCATCAGCCAAACAATTCAAAGACAACACAATAAAATACAGTATCTAGATTCTCTGTGTATTTTCCATCTTTACATGGCTTTATTTAAACTATATTTTTTATTTTAAAGTTGCAATATCAAATAAATGGATGTATCAAAAAAACCCATACAGTCCTTGCAGAATACCATCCATAGTATAAGCAAAAAATTTATTGAATTCCTGGATGGTGATATTGTCTGCATTACATAACTTTCAAATTTATTGATTTATTTACTAATCAAATTACAGAGACCCACATCAGAGCACTGGACTGAGCTCCCAAGGTCCAGCTGAAGAGCAGAAGGAGAGAGAAGATGAGCAAGGAAGTCAGGACCACAAGAGGGTTGGTCCACCCACTGAGCCAGTGTTCCTGATCTAACAATGGGAGCTCACCAAATCCAGCTAGACTGGAACTGAATTAGCCTGTGATCAAACCAGACTCTCTGAATGTGGCTGACAATGGGGGCTGACTGA
>LOEQ01008120.1:72473-101953 GCA_001685075.1 Bramus lutescens
TGCCTTGCTGCCAGCAGGCTATTGAAACAAAGGGACTCCCGCCTCCTTGAACTCACCCCCGTCCCTGCCACCTTTGCCTATTTTTAACAACAGTTTTTTTTAGGTGTCTAATGTAGCCCTTGTACTCACTGTGTAGCAAAGAATGGCTTTGAACTTCTGCTTCTTCCTTTATCTCCGAAGTGCTGGAATCAAGTGTGTGCCGCTCTACCTGGTGTATTTAGCACTGGGCTTTGAGCCCCAGCCTTACTGTACACATGAGAAGCACTCTACAAATGTAGGAGACACACCCTTAGCTCTTTGACTACACTCTCACCACACCTTGGGATGCACCACACACTAGCAAGTAATCTCCTCTACCAAAGAAAGGGTTGTTGGATAAACACTGCAAAATATTTTCATGTAATCTTATAAATCCTGTAAACAATGCAATTGTAAAAGCTACCAATATCTTATATATGTGGCTATTGTTAGGACACCTAGAAGCCCTCTCTTCTTTCTTCACACATCTACTCTAGCATGTGAAATCCTCTATCTCCAAGTCTGCCCCACGTCCATGCTTAAATTCACTTCAAAACTTATTTGCATCTTTTCATATAAGAATTCCAGGAAGGCCTGTGAAAGTGGTTTGCTCAACTCTTGATCCAGAATCTCACAAAGTCATGCAAATCAAGGGTTCAAGTCTTCACATTTCCTTTAAGAACATCTGTGAAACAAGATTATGTATATCGGAACAGTCATAATGTTGCCTGCAATGTCACATAAGAAATCAGCACATGCCCTTCCAGTGCTACAGCAGTGATGACTGAAGGTGTGTCCAGTCCAAAGAGCAGTCACAGAACAGATAGTCCCAAACACATGAGAGTAAAAATGCAGAGAGGATGACTAGGGAACTTAAGAGTTAGAATCTAGAGTCTCTGGTCATTGACTACATCCATATAGCTAGAAACAGCCTATAAATGCTGACTACATGTAGAGGTCTGAGTCAAATTCACTCCAGTAAGGTTCCCTCCCATGTGTAGACTGAAAGACTCCAATTGCTAAGCCAAAATAAGGGTTACACAAAGAAAAAGGTATCCCAGAAGAAACTGATGAAACAAAACCATGTGGCATGGAAGAAGGAAAGAAATGTAAATGAAAGCAAATCATAGTCTCTCCTCAATAAACTCCATCTTTGCTTATAAGAATGAATAAATGACAGGGAAAACAGAAAAAATCAAAAGACCATTCTTCCTGGGCCTTGAAGCATCAATTTTGTCTTTATTTATGTGTAAGTGTGTGTGTGTGTGCACACGTGATGCACATGCACACACACTCTCACATACACATCAGTATTCGTAGCATATCTGTATTAATGCCCATGAAATCAGGAAAGAGTATCAGATTCCATGGATATTTTACCACAGGTGGTTATGAGTTATCTGACAGACATAGGTGTTGAGAACTTGACATGTGTTCTCTGGAAGAGCTTCAAGTTGCTCTTGACTGCTGAGCCATCTCTCTAGCTCCTGAACTACTTTAATTTATCCATATTTCATTTAATAAATTTACATTGCTGTAATCAGAGCAGAGAGCTAATTTGTGTTCTGTAATATTATTTAATAAGTGTAATACCATGTTGCTATATTATGTTGTTATTTTCATAGAATTACTTTGTATTAAGTTGGTAACTCAATGGATTTGAGTATTCTTATTGGATACATCTAAATTTTTCCAACTAAATATTAATATAATTAAGATGCACCAAAAACTCAACTTCATTCAAATTAGTGATATGTTTAGAATGTTTAAATACTACATTGCAACAATGTTGATACCTTGGAAAGTGGATAAAAATTTGAAATCACATTTTCAAATGCACTCTATTCTTCGTAGAATAATTTGCTTATTTAAAGCTACTAGCAGTACGTGAAGTTATGAAAGTGTTGAGTGTGGTAGTTTGGAGATCAGTAATGGAACCAGTTGCCTCTCTGCTGCTGTGGTAAACACTCCAACCAAAGCAACCTGAGGGAGGAAAGTGTTTATTTTAATTTACAGATCATAAGCTGCCACTCAGGGAAGTCAGTGTAGGAACTCAGGAAGGAACTTGAAGAAGAAACCATGGAAGAATGTTGCTTGGTGGCCCACTCACTGGCTTATACTTCGCCAACTCTTTTATGGTCCAAGATCACATTTGTTCAGGGAATGGTGCCACTCATAGTGGGCTGGACTCTCTACATTAGCTATGGAAATCAAGCCAATCTACCCGAAGATATACGCACAGGGCAATGTGATTTGGACAGTGTCTCAATTGAGACACTTTTTCAGGTGACTCTCATCTGTTTCAGGTTGACTGTCAAAGCTAAACTAGGACAGTAACATAGTAAATAAATATTTATATACATTTTTAATCTTATCATGGTTAATGTGAGATTACTTGTTTACTTATAATCCATGTCTCCACTTTGTGGAATGAACACATATGCACCTGTCTTCAGTTTTATTAGCAGTAACATTATTCATGGGAAAAACTTATAAGAAGAACTATGAGAAGAATAAGAAATGGGAAATCATGCCTTTCCTTTGGTATATTTTTCTTTTACAACATCTGTAAACCTTTCATGTAAGAAATAAAATGTACTCTCCATCTCTGCTCCTGCTAGTGCTGCCTTTTGAACAATATCACATCCTTAAGTTTTTAACATCCGCTAACTTCTCTGGGTCACATAATTAATCTGAAAAGAAACCCAATATTCTCATTAAGAAATTAGCAAGGAGTACTTTCCTGCAGGTTACAAAGCAAAGAGCATGAAGAGATTGTGAAATGCAGAGCCTGGGAAACACCTGGCACTAGACTCCCTGGGAAGGGTGGTGGCATGCTGAGAACTGAGCCCTGCCCTGAGCAGAGGAACCGAAGGCCATCTGCACTCTGCAGGTGCTCCTGGAAGATGCGTTGACTGCCAAGATTATGCTAAGGGCACCACAAGAAAAATTATGAGTCTCTGGAAGAAAAGTTGTAGCTGCTCGCCGTGCATATTGAAAACACTGTAATTCATGAGGATTTCTCATGACAAAAAGTAATAAAGTGATCATTTGAACACTAGTTTTGAAGTGTTGTATAGGGCAGTAGAAATTGGCGCTGATTGTAACCCTTTAAAAGCACCAAAATGGTCACTTTCTAAAGTAAGTATATGTATACATTATTTTGTCACTGTGATTTTGATACATCATACCAAGGATTAGTAAGCTAATGTGTACAAGTCTGTGTTGTAATTGTATGTGGATTTAAAAGCTTCTAAATTTTAGAGGTTTTTGCTGTATTAAAATCACTTACTCCTTAAAGATCAAAGACTGTGTTTGTATTTTAAACCTTTCTTCAAAATTATAACCTGAGTATTGTAACAGTTCCTAGTGATGGTCACACACATTGCAATTCTATATAGGTCACGAATATGGCAAAATACCTTGTTTGAAGATAAGGTTTTCAAGGGTTAGGTGATAATGGGGTATTTTACCTATGTATGGCCAAAATGCATGCCTTTAATTCTAGCACTCGGGAGGCAGAGGCAGGTGGATTGCTGTGAGTTTGAGGCCAGCCTGGCCTGGTCTACAAAAGCTAGTTCCAGGCCAGGCTCCAAAACAAAACAAAACAAAAACAAAGAAAACAAAACAAAACAAAACACAAAAGTACAGAGAAACCATGTCTCAAAAAAAAGCAATGCTCATTTTTCTTTCTGTGTTAGTCATCTCTCTTACTACACATTGAGTATCACAGAGAAGGTACATTTATTCATTAAAATAAGTCTCTCCCAAGATCCACACAAAGATGAGAAAAGTAACACAAATGCATTGAGTTCCACCATTTGAGTGGCAAGGTGTCCACATCACAGCGTGTGTGATTCTGGAGCATTTGTCTGGTGCACTTACAGAGACATGTATTTATAAACCTCAGTGAAATTGAATAGAAAGACCTACATTTTTGACACGTGAGCTGGAAAATTTAAAATTTCATGAGGAAAATGAAAAATTTTAGAGAAAACTAAGTTTTGTGTCTTTTCCATGTAAACAATATGTGTCACACCTATGCAGGAATTTGTCTTTATTACATTATATTTTGAGGGAAATTACTTATAAACATAGCTTTGTATGGTTCTGGGTTTATGAAATATAATTTCTTAGATGGTAGCAGCTATTATGAATAATTATATCTGAATATTCTTGGCCATATTTTCATTTAATACAAGTTGGTTTAAGGTTATTATATTGGAAGACCTTGTGTTAGTGACTGGAAACAGACTGAAAAATATAAGAAAAAAGAAAAGGAAAAAGAAAAGGCAAGACAGACACACCTACCGGTTTACAAAGTTCAATGGAGAGTAATCTTTTGAAGGCAACTTTTTGTCTACATGCTGCTTTAATATTCCTAACATGAGTAGCAAGAAGGAGTAGATTTAACATTCTTCACAGTTTTTATTTCCTTTGCATTCTCTTTGATAAGCTGTGCTTGTTAAAAACAACTTTACACCATGTTGACTGTGCTGGTGTAAGCAGTGTAGAATGTTCTATACTGAATGTAGGGTCTTTAGTGAGGACTCTCTTTTCCTTCCTGAATTTAGCAACATCCCTCTTCTTTCTTGATGTTCAGTGAACTTCTTACTTTGTCTAATTTTTACATTGCATTTTATTTTCTCCCTAATAACTTTCTTCCATTACTGTTTATTTCATTAATTCAATTTTCTTTGAGATTAATGAAAATGTAGCTTAGTTTTTTTATTCCCTAATTAACCCTAGCTCATTTTTTGCTCTAATTAGTGAATAGAACACTGTAAACTTGCCTCTAAATGGGGTTTTATCTTAAGTTTATTAAAAAGCTAGAACAAGCAGATCTCTAATACATTGATTGCAGAAGTCTAATGTTTTCTACCAATGTTGTGCTATTGTATTCTACACAAGATATAGCTTCCAATGTAGGCAAATACACCAAAGAAATTTTTACATTTGTGCAAAATTCTAAACACAATGATTCACGTCTTTTCTCTTTAAGAATTCTTTTTGAATAATTGTGAAGAGAGAAAACACTCTATGGCCTCTAAAGTACAGACTAGATAAACTAATTAGTAAGTGAAGGGCAAGAAAATGTTACAAAAGGAAATGCTACATAAAGTCAGACTACACTACTACTAGTGCGACAAGAGAAATCTATCATGCATGTGTTCTGAGTGACAGGAAATGGGGAAAATAGGCATCATTCCATTTGTTTGACGTCTTAAAATATGCAAAGATAATCTGTAACAATAATGTCACGGGATCTTTTGCATCACTATTCTCTCCTTGTGAAACTAATCCTTATCGCTGGGGCTGGGTGTGGTGGCACATGCTTTTAATCCCAGCACTTGGAAGGCAGAGACAGGTAGATCTCTGTGAGTTTCAAGGCCGTCTGGTCTAGGCCTGCTATGGCGTATGTGGTAAGACCCTGTCTCAAAGATGAACATAAGTAAAACAATCATTTCTCCTTCTATTTTTTTACTTTAAAAATAAGTTTATTTAATAAGATATTTGGCTATAATTTATCTTTATTTAGAGATGTATCACCTACCTACTTGTATTTTTTTTTTGCTTGTTTTGTTTTGTTTTGTTTTCAAGACAGGATTTCTCTGTGTGTCTTTGGAGCCTGTCCTGGAATTTGTTCTATAGACCAGGTTGGCTGCAAACTCATATAGATCTACCTGCCTCTGCCTTCTGAGTGCTGGAATTAAAGGCATATACCACCACTGCCTAGCTTTTTATTTCTTATTTAAATTTGAAAATGGAAGTTTTTATATGTGTTCATTATATTATGAAATTTTGGAATTATTTACTAAAATTGTCAGGGTTTTATTTGTTGTGATGTTTTTTACTGAAGAATACTTGAAAGGTCGTCTGGATCTTTAAATATTTTTTAAAATTCTGTATCTATGTGCCTACCAATGTGTGAGTCTGTGTGTGCATACCAATGTGTGAGTCTGTGTATACATACCAATGAGTGAGTCTGTGTGTGACTACCAATCTATGAGTCTGCGTGTGCCTACCAATGTGTGAGTCTGTGTGTGAAAACAGCACCTGCAGAGACCAGGGTTGGAAGACATCTTGTAGCTGGTATTACAAGCAATTGTAAGTCACCTAGCATGGATGCTGGGAACCCAACTAGGCCTTGTGCAGAGCATCAAGTGCTCTTAATTTCTGAACCAACTTTCCAACCTTAGCTTTGGATCTGGAAGGTTAAATAAAATAAAAAAATTAAGACTTTGAAGATGACTCAGTAGGGTTGAATTTGGTACATGATTATTTGAATTCAAATCTCCAATATCTACAATGAAAAAAGTCTATGCATAGCCATGTGCTTTTGATCCCAGCAATGTGGGGACAGAGACAAGATAGCTAGGATTAGCTCCAGAGTAAGATCCTGTTGCGATAGAATAAAGTCAACAATGGTAAAGCAGCATGCTTGGTATTCTAGAGATTACACACATACACACACACTCACACCTGAGCACAGAGTTACACTCATACCACACACCCATAGAGAAAGAAATAAAGAGAAATTGAACATTTATTAGTAAGCAAAAATAAAAAGATAGATTTAGAGCTAAACATGGTGTTAAAAGTCTGCAATCCCAGGAAAATTATTGTTGAGACAGGAGAACCGTGAATTCATTGCCAACCTGAACTGTTTAGAGAAATCCAGTCTCATAACCAAATCAAAATAAATATAAAGGAGTAGATAAATAAATAATCTAAATTCAAATGGATCTGGAAATGATTGTCTAAGTTCATTGATCATTCATTTTCTTTCACTTTCTGGCAAGACAATCTTTAGCTGCCAGTCATAGTCCTAAGCACTCAGCGTGTATAAACATTTGTTAGACGACAGACCTGTTTGCATTAGTCACCACTGTGGTTTCTTACACTAGAAGGGAGAATCATTCAGTCATCTCCTTACTTGATCTTTCGTTCTGCCCACTGCTGCTTAACGATATGTCTATTGAGCCAAAATAGCAATACTGTAGAGGCGAGGTCCAATAATTTGTTGTGACAGGAAATTCTTTCTCAGATACCCCAAAGGCAGGCCTCAGAAACAGCCACCCACAGAGCAGCCACTGTCCAGCTGGCTGTGTCCTATAGAAGGGACAGTGCCCATCCTTCAGGTATATGCCAAAGAGGGCACCCAGGCCTTGAGCTTGCCAAGAATCCAATCAGAGAATTAATACAGATTGAGAAGGAGGCCAGTGGTGGAGATTCTGATGAAATATCTCTGATCTTTATTTATCATTCAAAGAAAAATGAATATCCAGTTCTAACTGGGTCAAGGTAACTTTCCTATTTGATGTCTGAGTAAAAGCTATTTCCCAAAGTCAAGAAGAAGTGAGCGCTCAAAATATCTGCAGGGGATTTGTTGCTGCCTCTCTATCAATAACAAACAAAATGAATATATATATTCATATACATATGTATAGTGTGTGACTGTCTGTGTGTATTGAATTCAGCCTTAGGTTGAGCCTATATAAGAAGGCTTTATTTTCCTTGCAAAAGACGTTCATATATTAGGAAATTCTATTTCTAGAGAATCCTTTTAATAGTATCAAAAATGTTTCATAAAATTAGATGCTTCAATGTTTCTAGGATAATTCAGCAGTTGGGTTTCCAATGAGAGGCATCAAGGATCAGTTCCAAGTTAATTTTAACCATGTGATGGTTAATCTTGATTGTCACTTTGATGAGACTCCAAGTCACCACAGAAATAAATCTTTGGGCAAGTCTTGGGGAGTTTCTAGATTGCGTTAAATTGAAGGAAGGAAAATATGATCTAAATTGGAAGACCTTTCCATGGGCTGGGATCCTGGGCCACCTATTAAAAAGAGAAAGTGTGCTAAGCATCAGCATCTCTCTCTGTCTCTCTGTCTCTCTCTCTGAATGTGTGTGCTTCTCCACTACAGATGCAACATGACCAGCTGCCCCAGGCACAGCCCACCATGCTCTCCACCAGGATGGACTGTGTCTCACTGAATTGCAAGCCAAAGCAAACCCTTTATCCCTTGAGCTGTTTCTTGTGGGAATTTTGTCACAGCAATGAGAAAAGTGATACATACTGTCCCCACCTAGTTCATGTCCCTACAGCAAGCAGCGTTCCCCATAGTACCCTACCGGTAAGCAAGGTGAGGACATCGGCCTTTATCATGTGTGTCAGACGTGGCACTTGACGCTTCTTGCCTCACAGTACTTTGTGGAGATGCTACAGGAGCTTGTCTACACTCAAGCCTTGATGCATTGCGGTCTGCTACAATACAAATTCATGCCATTACCATATAGTGCTGTATTATACACCATATGCTTTATGGACTGACTGGCTTTAGAATTTTTAGACTCCAGAAAACAAAACGAAACAACAGAAAATGAACATACATGCACTGAGGAAAGTGGTGGTTTCCAGTGGCAGAGGAAGGCCAAGGATAAGTCACGTGTCTCAAGTGCCTCTCCTTCACACAAGCCTTAGTACTATCTGCAAAGGGTGAACCCGCCAGCTATGTTGCCTTTAATAACTTCATGACTATGAATAATTAGCAAAATTTCTTCAAATCTACCTCTCAGTTTGGACTTTCATATGTCTGTTGTTTGTTCTTTTACCTGGGAATACACAGCTTTGTTTTGTTTTGTTTTATCTATCCAAGTGCTAACAGTTGGATTATGTTCTCCTAACATTCCAATGCTGAAGTTCATACTCTCAGAACCTCAAAATGCCCGTCCCTTTCTCCTTTCTTTCTCCCTATTTCCCTCCTTTCTTGTCTCCCTCATTTCTTCCCTCTACCCCTCTCTCCTAACCCCCATCCTTTCTCCTTACTATCCCCATTTGTTGCTTGTTCAAAACAACTATTAGAGACATAGAGGAAATTGCCTGCTGCCACTCAGGGCAACAAGCAGAGCGGGTGGCAGAGCTGGTGTTTTGGTCTCTAGATAAGGCCTGTATACCCCACAGTTCCAAACTCCTTTAGAACAGTCTTCCCCAGCAGAAGGGACTGATGGGAATGGCCATCTCTGGTGCACTTACTTTCCCACAGTTGTTTGCGGTTACCTCATGCCATAGTGTTTATCCTTTTAGTCCTTTTCCAGAACCAGATTTTTAAGACAATTAATTATTTTTCATGTTGCCCCAGAGCTTTGTCAAGCAACTTTTCTGCTTTTCCTTTTTTTTTTAGGGGTGGGGGTGTTAAGTTGTGTTCCTGATACATTTAGATATTCAGACAAAATTGAATTGCATCTATAGAAATTGCATGATGAACAATGACTCCCGTAATCTATCTAAGGAACTACAGTCTACTCCTGAGCAGGTAAGAATCCAATCCCTCCTCCATCTGTCCCCAGGGCACACACTTTGAGGACTTCAACCAAGGAGAGACAGTAATTGAAAGCAGAATAGAAGCCTGGTAGAAAGTGTTGTGTGCTTCGGTCTCTGGCTCACCTTGCAGCCCGGCCAAAAGACATTTCTCATTAGTACATTTGGTGTTTATAGAAAACCCCAGGGGTTGTTCATTTTGCAGTTCTTGATGAAAAGCAGACTCAGCAGAGGTGATAAGGCTGTTGAGCACAAGTGTCTTTGCCGCTGAAGTCTCACTGATAGGGATGAAACGCCTCTCACAGGGGAAACATCAGGGGAAAGGTTCACCGAATAAAGGAGCAATCCATCACTGGTACCCAGAGAAGTCTCAATGAGCCTTGTAATCCTTATAATTACTCAATTAGGATTCACCTGGGGGAAGGCATAATTTCTGTAATTGAACTAACATGGTCATTTGATGTGGGCATTTTTGTCAGAATAAAAAACAATGACCAATCTGATAAACAATTGCTATAGGCACAAGATAAGCCTTGATAGGGACTCAGTGGTAAGGGGCTGGTGCCTTTGCCAGGGAGCCTGGAGTCATCAGGGAAAAGGGATAGGAACGCTTCATTGAGCAAATTACATTTTCCAGCCATTGCTGAGTCCTATCAAATATCGCTGTGTGAAAGAGCCTGCACATTGCGAATTCTGGCCATTTTGGCAAAGAGCAGGATGTTCTCTGTAGGATTTATTTATGATTAAATCAATTGTACCCTAAAGGGATAGTTTTTCAAATTGTTTTGCTCTCTCAGGCAGGCCTTTGCAAGCAGGAGCATCCTGAAATGGCAGAAGGAAGGTGCTGGAAGGTCTTGCAAGTCCAGCTGACAGAGGGTATTACTCTCTACGTTCTCATCTCCCAACACTGTGCTGCTTATAGTGACGGCAAATTTCAAATCCTTCAGGATCTAGCCAAGATCGGGATAAGAGAGTCACATGAGCCATTAATATTATTCTCCCTTCAGGTGACAAAGGGATTTTTTTATGGTGTGTTTTAGGGGATTCATAAAGTCAAATTTTGCTGTTCTTTTTGTTGTTGTTCATAATTTACCTAGTCTGGGGTCATTTGAAAGAGAGAAATCATATATTCCAAGAAGGTACTTATAAAGAAAAATTCCCCTTATTACCTGGGATAGTTTAATTCCCTCTGGGAGAAATAAATAAAGCAAGAAAGAGTGGGCAAGTGGCTGCTGTGAGTTGCTTCATACTGACATGAGTCAGGGTGAGCACTAGGAAGGCTCAGGGCAGCATGTCTCCAGCAAGTCTGTGGGCAGCTGGGGAGCCACAGATGGTACTGCTCCAGCCTGAAGAGCTTCATAGCGGAAAGTTCTGGCCTTTCCAGGAATTCCTCAGAGTAATACCAGGCTCTGCCAAAAGCAGCAGAAGCTACAGAGCAAAGGAATTGGATAGGGGTACAGTCCAAATTTGTTGATTGAGAGGTGTTGGGGTTTCCAGCCATCAGAGCTTCCTCTCCAGCAGACAAAGAATTGGGAATGCTGTCAACGTGCTCTGGATTGTGAGTGTGAAAGTGAACCCAAACGACGCAGTTGTTCATCCCTTCTTGAAAAGCAGAATAACACCATGGAATAACTGTGCACTGGGGCAAGTTTCCCGAGATGTTTCCTCTGAATTGGAACATTCCCACCTAGAGGGAGAGGGAGGGGCCTATGCTTCAGAAAGTCATATAAGGAAACATACAAGGCTCAGGAAGTAAATGATGCCTACAAAGACACTCTTAAAAGTTATCAGGGTCATTGCCTGGTGGTGATGGTGAATACCTTTAATCCCAGCACTCAGGAGGCAGCAGCAGGTGGATCTCTGTGAGTTCAAGGCCAGCCTGGTCTACAAGAGCTAGTTCCAGGACAGGCACCAAAGATACACAGAGAAAACTTGTCTCGAAAAATAGAAAAAATTATAAGATTCTCAAGGCTCCTCTCCAATGTTCTAGAGGAGTGATCATTGCTGGGGAGAAGGGCTCTCCAATAATCCAAGAAGCCTCCTATTACGTAGGGGACTCCAGAATGCAGGATTCATGAGTTTTCAACAACACTTGGGTGAGCCTTTTGGTGATATAGCTTTATTTAAACTATTTATGCCTATTTAGGTGATGTCTCAACCCTACTCTAGTAGTAGCCCTGGTAAATTCACTGGTTCACTAGGTCAAACTTGAGTACAGTTATTTCTTGATCATTGGTGACCTGCCAGGACTGAGTAGAAGTTTGTTGACAATTCCCCAGGGAACATCACAACACATTGCCAATATTGATGTTGGCCTGATCCAGGGACTTATCTGTTTGCCAGTCACAGACATCCCATGATGCCCTGTAAAGCCTAGAGTAGTGAGAAGACAGAGCATGGAGAATCAGACTGGCGTGAACTTACCTCAAGTAAAGTACTGGATTTGAAATCTGGTTTAATGGGAGGGCTCAGGCCTCTCCAGCAGAGCATAAGAACGGACTAAGATATCCATGAATTTAGTTAGGGCTCAGCTTCCACATCTGCCATGACGAAGTCATGACGAGAACGGCCTCCTTTACTGTCGTACCTGCGTCCAGTTGCAGCCTCAGCCTCTTTATATGTGTTCCTGAAAAGGGAACTCACTCATTTTAGAGCCACAATCCAGAGTGGAAATGTAGCTGGAAAAGACGAAAATGTGAAAGCTGAGGAAAATAATGAAAGTTTCTTTTCTTGCTGCTGTGTTGCAGCTTCCTCACCTTTCTGGGCTAATGTAACCATCGGTGCAGGAGAGAAGACATTCAAGGGAGAGAGCCTTGGAACCCCTCTTCGGTTATTAGAATGCCGAACAAATTCACCTCAAAGAACTAAAAAAAAAAANNNAAACCCGAAAAAAAAAACCCAAATCCCATGCTGGAGGAAGGGAAAGGATCGAGCTCTAGTGCAAGTGAGAGGAGTAACTTGCTTCTGATAAAGAGATTTCACACAGTCCTGCCGGCTTAGGAGACCCTCATGCATGACGAACCAGAGTCAAGACAGTGCTGGGCAGGGTCATCTTGATCAGTGTGGCTTAGTTATGCAGAAAACACTTTCTCCACTCAAAACCAACCCTGAAAGCTCACCAGGCCCCTCAATTTGTTTCCCCTGTTCATGTGGTCACACTAAATGCATCTCCTTTTTTTTCCCTCCAGCTCTTACATGTCTTTTTAATTGGCCTATGGATGCTAGTGGCTGAGCCCCACTTATTGGGCCTATCAGGACCCAGGGTCCCACTTTAATAGCTTCATTCTTCAGTGTATACCTGACTATAACCTCGGCAACACTGTTGTAATTTATCAAACTGTCTTTCCTACTACAGAGTAATAATATAATTATGTCCTTAAAAATCTCTATAGATTCAGTACTTGAAACAACACAGGCACACAAATCAATTGAATAAAAGAACTCCTTGGATCCATGCTAGAATGAAAATGAGAACACGTTTGAATCTGAGTAAATACTATGTATTGTCCCTGATGCTCCTACTTTTGAGGCCAGGCTACAGATGTGTTTCCAGTACCTTCTATGCCTATAAGCTATAACCAGCAAAATACAAGATTTCTGGGCCAAGCCTTTCAAGGCAACTCTGCAGGGTTAGGAATTGCAGACTATCTCTGAGAGGAAGTGTGCTCTTCTTATGTGGCCACTTTAGAGAAGCCTTAAGTGGTTTCCAGTAATAGAAGGCAACATTCACAGTTAAACACAACTCTCCAAATTGACGGGTTGTCTCTAGGTATTTATTTGCCTTAGAAGCAGTTTCACTGTAGTGGTTCTATCTTTAATTGTTTAATGGAGATTGTACTGCTTATGTCCCAATAAAAAACAAGAAAAACTCATACTATGTTATGGGGCTCAGTAAATCCATAATTAAGATTTAAATCAGTATCTAGAGCTGATGGCCACTTCTTCCTAGCAGGACATAATTAGAAAGCATGAGGAAATTGGAATATTTCCTTTGGACCATACAAATTTTCTTTGGTTTGCTCCAACCTGTAACTTTCCTTCAGTCAATAAATCCTTGCTGTCTGTGATGGCTGCTGTGTGAAAAGCATCACAGAAGTTCCTTGGCACTATGCCTACACTGCCAGAGAGATCACTTTATGTATTCCTGGATGTGCACATGTCTCTATTAGACCATGATTGCTGTGCCTACTTTTCCAGGTAACCTCATCATATATTGGTACTCCACTGTAAAAGGCACTCAATCTAAGTTCCCTGAACTGAAATGTCTGCTTGAACATCATCTTGATTCTTAATCTCATAGGAGAATTAGTTGTAAACTTGGGGCATTGTTCTAAAATAATCTATTTTATTCTTTCTATAATTTCAACAAATACACATAGCAGTTATGCTATCTATCCATTGAATTTGCAAGATAGTAGGCAAAGTAGATATAACACAAAAATGTAAAGAGTGAGGAATTTCACAATAGAATGGAAATAAGCTTCTCTGAGAAAAGCCAATGTGGCACAATGGGGGGAGATGGTGACATTTCAGTTAAGAACTAAATGAGCTTCTTATGTCAGGTGGCCTCAGTACTCTGTTTGACAGCACACCGTTCTTGCTTCTCTTGTTTAAGTGGCACCTGGAGATGCCTTGAAGGAAGGGAAGGAAAGGACTTATATGCTTTGTGTCCTCGCTTCATGAAGACCCATGATTCCTAAGCCATACACCCCACAAATCCTAGGATGCAATGATGAGAATGTAATTGATGAAGTAAAAGGAAAAACGTCAAGGAAAGGAGGCTGACTGCTTGCTTTTCCTTGTGCATCCTGCTTAGGACACTGGAGTGGATAGATGGAACTACTCCAGAGTCCTCAGCAAGACAATGTGTTATCTGTCACTGGCCAACTGATGGCTCGTTCATTTCTAAATAACAATATCCTCAGATGAGCTAATGAAATATATTTCAGCGTGAAAGTATTGTTAGCTTGGTCCTCCTTTTTGAAAGGGGGAGGAAATTAAGGTGATAAGATGGCCCAGGAATTATATATAGGTTTCAGCTCTATCCACAGGTTCAGACACCCACGGTCATCTTTGAAGGTTTCTCTTTTGGATAAAGTGGAGTTGCTGAATTGGTATAACCAGACGTTATGTTCAGAAGATGAAGATCAGGGTCTTTGCAAGATAGGAACTTATAAATGAGGCAGCTGCACACAATGGTGAGGAACTTGTAGTAAAAAAAGTTTGTTTCTTGGCAAAGAGGTACTTCTCTGTCTCAAAATATTCATAATCCACTATGAGATCCCATAGAAATGTAGAGGTGCTATTGAAATGTGAAGACCACCTAAGCTCAGATGCTTAGTTGTTACAAGGAGATCCCCAGGAGACCTAACATCCACTGTGGAAGAGCAACCTTCGGTCTCATAGTCCCACAGATCCACACAATAACCTAAGTCAGGGAAGACATAAGGAACTGAGCTAATATGCTTCCAAAGACTTTAGATACTAGAATCCCTACATAGAGGATATAGAATTTTTAAATGGCATACAATGTAAAAGTAGAGGCTGAAGATGTAGCTTCATTGGTAGGGTGTTTGACTAACATTTAGGAAGTCTTTGGTTTCGTCTACAATGCAGCATAACGCAGGCTTTGTTGCACAAATCTAAAGTGTCACAGTGGGGAACTAGCAAGACCAGAAGTTCAAGATCATCCAAGATTACAAAGCAAGTGCAAAGTAAGCTTTTGCTACATGAGACTCTGTCTGAAAGAAAGTATAGATGCTGTATAAGATGGACAAAGGAAAATGTGTTTATGAACAAGACGAATAAAGTTTGAAGAAATAAGAGTTACAGAAAATTTAAAGGATATATAATGCCACAGAGTTAATATTGCTGAATTTAGTAGCCATCTGGATAGCTCTGAAGAGAAAAATCAAAAAACAAAACAAAAAATATAAAAAAAAACAAAAAACAAGGGTTAGAACCATTCTTCCCAAATCTGAATGAGCACTGTTATCACCTAGGGAGTTGCAGAAGGCAAGCTTCGTTTCTATAAGCTGGGGGTAAAGCCTCAAAACTGACATTCAACTAAGCTCTCGGGTGACTCCCACAGTTCACATCAAGAAGCAGGAAGTTAGATGACAGAGTGAGAACGTGTAATAAGGAGGCAGTGAGACAGGAACAATCACTTCGATAAGAACAAATAAAAACAGAAGGAATCAGTCTTTGAAAAAGGGTGACAGTGAATTCTGCAGACCCATGAAAGGCATAGGCTTGGTGGCAAGAATCTTTATCCTCTGACCTCTGGGCCTTTACTTCCAGAACCATCTTACCAGTTTAATCTCAGGTATTTTGTCATAGCGACGGGAGGCTGACTATTGCAGCATCCTTCTAGCACCTCAGATCTCATCCTGAACATTTGAACTGATCATCCATCCTCAAATCTCCCATCCCGCTCTCTGTATACATTGTTTGGTGACAATTCATCTTTCTCACCTAGCCTCAAAACACTGCTTGAATTCCTCCTTTTACTTCTGGCTCTGGCTTTTTACTAATTTTCACACACACACACACACACACATAACATATTATATAATATACATCAAATGTTGTATATAATGTGTATTATAGAATATGTATGAGCTATATTAGGTAAAAAGTAGTGATTAGTAATTATATATTGGTAAGCACACACACACATATTTAAGTACATTTTCTAGTTTATATCCTTTCTCCAGCTCCATTCATCCTCTCAGGATTGTTACAATTGAGCTGCTAACCATCTTGCCCCAGCACCCACCCCGGCATGATCCACTATTAGAAATCTAACTTTCCTATAAACTGTCCCTGGTTAAATTGACTTTCTTAAAGATACAAATTCTAGAAAGTCTCAAAACAAATAATTATAACCATAGTGACTGATAATAATGTTATGAAGTTAAAGTCTGACTGGCAGGTAATTTTATAAAGTAAAGCCAGGCTTTCTTTCTGTGCACCAATACAGCAGAGGAAGAATTACATTTTTTTCTCTCTTCAGGCAATAGTGTGCCTTTCTGGCTGGAAACAAGGGCAACATATTAACATTATATATAATTTATGCTAAAAAATGCATTTGTAAGTACCCATTTGTGATCTAGAAGAAAAGAATTGGAAAACTGCCCAGCTGTGGGCAGGAGGCTTTGTACACAGAGGGAGTGAAAAGTAGACTAAAGAAAGACTCTCAGTAAACATGATAGCACGTCATTCTGCGGAGGTGGCTAGACATGGCTCTGTGACAAGACACAGCACTAGGAGGGGTGTGTGTCTATGTGGGTATGATTGTAAGTGGCTCCAATGGGTCAAAGGAGCTCTGTTTCCTCAAAATGACAAAGTCTGCATCCATAGAGGCCACGTTTGGATAACTAAACATGACTTCTAGCATCTCGGAAATCAATAGCAAAGCTATACTTCTGGATTGACAATGCAAGACTCTAAATAGACTTCTCACTGTTCCACTTGTCCAAGCATGACAACTACTGCATACAGATTGAACAGTATACTTGAGAGTAGGAGTCCTATAAATGCAAGGGATTTCATTTGCATTCTCTGAATATGACCTTTGTGAACCACAAACTCATTACACAGACTGAGAATGAAGGGGTCTTTAGAATCACCTGAAACAACATCTTGACAGAGAGTAGAACTCATAGGCACCTTCAGCATGGCCTATCTCCCCTAAAGAACCAAGAGATCCTCCAAAATAAACAATGCTGAAAATGTAAGCCCCACACAAGGACAGAAGTCCAGGGCGGGAAGTTGTAATTTGAATTGTATTTTCTCAGAATCAGATTTGATGATGTCATAGACTTAAAATTCTGTGTTCAGCTCTTAATAGTTCACCTTCTATGATTTTTAAAAACTTTTTATTGATTCTTTGTGGATTTCACATCATGCATCCCAATCTCATTCATTTTCCCATCTCTTCATAGCCACCATCTGCCCTTGCAACCTCCCAAATAAATTAAAGGAAAATATAAAGAGAAAGAAGGAATCTCACCATGGAAGCTACAGTGTGCCACAGTGAGTCATACAGTATATCCTTTAGTCGCTACATCTTTACTTGCAAGTGTCCATTGCGTAGAGTCATTGGTTTGGTTGGAGGCCTCTGGTTTCTGCTACACTATCGATTCCCTCACTGGGCATCCTCTTGGATATCCTGTAGTTGCCCTTTGTCACGGAGATCTGCAGCTTTGGATCTGCAGGACTAGCCCCTTCACCTGCTCCAGCAATTCAAAGATGGGGTGGATATTGGGATGGGCCAAACTCGTAGACCAGATTCTGGGCCTGGGTGGTATCTGGGTTGGTCAGCCTACCAGCTCTCCTTCATCATCATCATCACCAGGGCATGCTCACCAGCACCACCCTAGTTAGCTCACCCAGGGCAGCAGGGAGCAAGAGGCAGGGCCAGTTTCCCTGCTTTCACACTCTCAGGTACTGCCCAGCCACACCCAAACCACCAGGGCCAGCTCTAATGTGCTGCCCAGGCAGGCACAGGGGCAGCTCTCTTGTCTGCTGCAAGTGGTGAGGAGTGAGGTGGGGAGGACAGCTTTCCCTCCCCCACAACATCACATGGCAGCTGGTGGGGGAAGGGTGGCCAGCTCTCCTATTCTCATGCTCACTCACGCCCCCACCAACAGTCAGCTCTACTGTGCTGCCTACGGTAGGATCAAGGCCCACACTCTCAAGTGCTGCAGCCGTTGAGGGGGCAGGACCAGCTCTCCCTCATGACTCTGAAGCCAGCTTTCCCACCTGTTACAAGTGACAAGAGATGAGGAAAGAGGAGCAAAGGGATGCATCTCTCCCTTGCCCATGCCACCACATGACAGACACAGATGAGTCGTGGGGTCACCTCTCCCATGCTTATGACAGACCAGGGACATCCGCATGGCCTTTGGTTGGTGACATGGGCCATGGACATTGACACAGACCCTGCAGCTGCATGGCCACAGACTCAGACATGGCCCTCAGTGACAGCATAGCCAGGACTTCGCTGTGGTCTCAGGTGGCTTCACAAGTTATTCACCTTCTCCTTCTCTTTCTCACCCATCTGTCTACCCCATGTTTGCTCATTATATTGGCACCTGCCATGGGCCAAGCATTGGACAGAGTCTCTGGGTGTTTTCAAGTATTTGTCCAAGCTTCCAAAAGAAATAGATCCTAGTAAAAGTTAGATACAGCACGGTAAAACTGTAGTTCAACACAAAGTTGTCTAGTGTCATGGTTGAACGGCCACCACAACCAAACAGAGAGATTAGCAGCTAGTCCACTGATGAGAAGTAAACACAGCAGAACATGTCTGCCCAGCTGTGGGTCTCCATTCTGCAGGCATTGCTCTTGGCCTGGGCTAGCATGAAGCTCTGAGGGTGGTGATTCGTACAGTGGTCAGATTCAAATGAAGAAGGCATAGGCCCACCAGCGCTTGTGTTTGTTGCTGGCTCAATTGGTGAACAGTATAATTCACCTTCTCCCAAGGAACAAGAACAGCAACTGCCTTCATGTCTGCTCCAGCTCTGCCTCACTTCATAAGGCACAGACGGCTCATCTTTCATTTCTCTATCACCCATCTCCTCATGCCATTCTCCGTTATCACTCCACCATCTACCTACTCATTTCCCAATCACCCACAGGATCTCGGGGTTGTCTTTGTGTTTTCCACAGTGCCTGGGTGGCACGGGCAGCACCAGCAGCATGGGCGGTGCGGCTGTCTTAATGGTTTGCTTTCTTAATGTTCATGAATTTCTTCTTGGATAGATCAACTTTTAGATACCACAATAAATTTCTGCCATGCCATGATTTTACTGATATTATTATTATTTTATTATTGTTGTTGTTGTTGTGATGGCTAATCTCCTCAAATGGATCCTCTTCTTCATCCTTGGTGTTTTTAAGTCTCAGTCATGAACACTGACATCTTGGTTTGGCTATCCTTCTGTACCTACTAAGGTATATGTAAACAACATCACATTACTTAATGGCATCTATTAGGAATGGGTTATTGACAAGACCTTGAGCTCTTCAGACATTCAAGTTTTCTCATATTTTCTGTTTGTATTCAAAAGCACTTAGTAAGCTGCCCAAAACATGGTTGATTTCAAACAATATTTGTCAAATTGACTGAAAACCTAGTGACATCTCAAAGTCAAATATCTTTGGGAAGATTTACCATTCCTACATTCCACAGAAAGGCTGCTGAGTACTTGTCTTTCTCAAGTCTGCTGGCAGTGTTCAAATTCTTATCAATACTGAAAATAAATTTGGGCTAATTTTTTTTGCTTCTCCCAATATTTCCACCTTTAGAATTCATTTTATCTCTCAAGAGGTTACTTGATGAAGCCACATGAAAATCCTCTCTTCAAGGCTCTCGGTGCCCTTCCTGACACAATTTGTTATAATCATCTTATGCAGCTTCCTACTATATTTGCCCTTCATACATGCAAATATATACTTTATGTAGTAGGTGTGACCTCAGAAAAATCACTTAAAGTCATATCTTATGGTTGAATATCATTGGTATTTCAAGAATTGTGTTGTCTTTATTTTTTATTGAATTTCATTTGGCAATAGTTTTCACACTTTTATTACCTCAGGGTTTCTCCTCTTTCTTAATTAATTACACAGACAGAATATCAGCTTCAAGACACTGGAGGAGTATCTACTTAAACAACTCTCTAATGCATCTCCTTTACTTTAATGAACGACACCGTTAACCTTCATACAGAAGTTCTTGGTGAAAGAGCCTACACATATGTGAACAACACACCCTTCCTCTACATGTGTTCTGTTCGTGCTTCATTTCTGCAGTGGGTGACATTCAAATTCTCCTTCTCCTTTTCATAAGCTTTTTTTTTTCACTTTTATGTTGCCAATGTTGGAAGTGCCGCTAGCAGGTCTGTCAGGAGTGAGGGAAACCTGTGAGAGGGAAGTTTGACAAAGTGTGCTCACTATGCAGGGATGAAATTAGAAGCTGGAAATATGAGACCCAGCAAAGAATCACATTAATGCAGCAATAGAAAATAACCATCCCTCACAAATAAAATCTATTTTTACCATAAAAAAATAGGAATTAAAATACCAGAACTTTCCTAATTTACAGCAGAATAGCATGCTCATGACGAGAAAAAGCAGCCAAGTGGATCTGTGGAGCTCAAGCGTGAATTTGGTTGGGGAGAAGGCAGCAGAGAGTGCCATTAGTGATGCAACAAAGGACCATGAGGGCATTGCCTGTATTGTTATTGTGACATCAAATCCAATAATCAAAATCATTGTTTCCATACATGGAGCATATTAGTTCATTCAGTTGGCATCCTATCTCCTGTTCACAGAAAGGAGCTTTCTTTCCTCACGCTTGTTGCCACACTAAGAGGATGGTGTGACCAAGTAATTTAATAAGTGATGGAAGAAGGAAAAGCAAATTTTATTTGGAGGAAAATTAAGAAATTCATCTCTAAATATGGGTGAGTACTGAAATCAATTCTAGTAACCATGTAGAAGGAAACATCAGTGAGGGAAAGGGGCTCATTAAGAAGAAATCATCCCCCTCTAGTTTCTGGTTAGCTATTAGCAGGGAGAGGGAAGTGTGGCCCAGTGTTTTCTGGAACAGTCTCTGGGTCTGGCATCCAGGTGCTGGCTCACTGGGTCTTGTTTCATTTTTGGGATCCAATGAGATTGTAGCCAAACTGATACGAAAGCAGGATGAGTGTAGGGACCTGCAGCTCTTGGCATGCAACATTTGGATGGATCAGCTCACTGGTCTAGTGTGTCCTCTCTTTTTGTACCTGTGGCTGGAGGGCCAGAGGGAGGCAAAGAAATCTGATCCACTTACAGCCTGTACAAACCAAATTAGTTTGAGTTTGTTAAAGGACCATAACTTGGTTGTAAGTAGATATAACTAGCTATAGTTGGCCTCTATATGACTGGCCCTCTGACAACCCATGTGAGTGATCACTATAATCAAAATAGATGATTTCTGCCAATGCTTTGTCCTTTAATTTTGATGAAGCATGATGTTTAAAGACTTCAAACAAGTGTACTGATAGAGTGTTGGTACCAATGAGTTTCCCCTAATGGGGTGGTTGGAGACCTTTAAGTTCCAATAAGAACTCATTGGGAATAAGCAGAATGAAGGATTTTAAATACTCTAAACATCCTTGGGAAGATGATGTGAGTGATAAATATGTATTGATGGTGAAGGGAATATAGCTGTTGAGGGCACTTCAAAGAACAAACAGTATTTAAGTTACTCAGTATTCCTTTGATAATTACTCTACTATAGTTAGGTACAAGATGGTCTTCAAAATGCAAGGTCTGCTAATTAGGCAAGATACAAACCCATTTTGTGGTTAGGAAAATGTACATGGTTAGGAGAGTTGTGATCTGGTTCTGTAGTATGCACACGCATACTTGTGCGCGCATGCATACACACACACAAACACACGCACACACACACTTACATTGGATTCTTTCCAAGTAACTCTTCTCCTTTGGATTCATAAAAAAGTCAATATAGGTGTTCTGGGCTGAACAATGTTGCCTCCTGCTCTAAATTCCTTGTGTTGAAACCAATATCTGTGCATCTAGAGCTAGGTTTTGTGGAGTAATGAAGTCATGAGAGAAGAGTCCCTAGAAGCATAATTAGTGCCATTTTAAGGCATCATGATTAGGTTTCTCTTCTTTGCCAGACATTAGAAGTCTACAGCCTGCAGAAGGGGCTGAACAGAACCCAGCCATCCTGACACCCTAATCTCAATTCCCTGGACTGTGACACTTGTGCCACAGTGTCTGGAATAGACTGGTTAAACCACGCACAGAGCTGTTTGCCTGCTTCTGAAGCCACAAAGGCCTATATGTTTGGAACTGCAGCTGCCAACATTTTTGAAGAATGACCAATGGCCTATGAGGGCCTCTGAAGTACCTCTGAAGATTCTTTTAGAGCAGTACATTGTCCTGAGAGAACTGGGAGCTCCATGAGCTGCCATGTGTACAAAATGATCTCTGCTACAAGGAAATGCAAGACAGACACAAAGACTCCAGACATTTCATCTACCAGGTCATGCGGTCAGTCACACCCCAGCAGTGCATGCCCTCAGTCACACCCCAGCAGCTCATGCGGTCAGTCACACCCCAGCAGTGCATGCTCTCAGTCACACCCCAGCAGCGCATGCGGTCAGTCACACCCCAGCAGTGCATGCTCTCAGTCACACCCCAGCAGCTCATGCGGTCAGTCACACCCCAGCAGTGCATGCTCTCAGTCACACCCCAGCAGCGCATGCGGTCAGTCACACCCCAGCAGTGCATGCAGTCAATCACACATACCCCAGCAGCTCATGCGGTCAGTCACACCCCAGCAGTGCATGTGGTCAGTCACACCCCAGCAGCGCATACAGTCAGTCACACCCCAGCAGTGCATGCGGTCAGTCACACCGCAGCAGCGCATGTTCTCAGTCACACCCCAGCAGTGTATGCTCTCAGTCACACCCTAGCAATGCATGCAGTCAGTCACACCCCAACAATGCATGCAGTCAGTCACACCCCAGCAGTGCATGCAGTCAGTCACACCCCAGCAGTGCATCTGGTTGCCGGAAAGGCACCTTCTCTTTCTATCTTCAGAATAAACCTCTGTGTAGTCCTTATCTACAGATGAGGGGAGGGGCTGAGAGAAGTTAAACTGATCCTTTGCATAAGTGAGAGGCTGGTCTCGAGCCTCCTGCCTTCCTTCACCTTTTCACCAACAATGGTTGTTTCTGGCTCAGAGACAAACTGTGAAGATGGCCGGCAGAATAATGGAGACACACTAATGGTAGGTATGAGTTCCTTCCTTTGCATTGCTTACACTTCTTCTCGCAGTCACCTCTGCAGTTAAGGTTGTAGATCTATATGTCTGTAACCAGCTAGCTGCCAGGAAAACACAAACCAACAGTCTTCAGAAGAGGAAAGGGTCAGACAGAGTCCACAAACAAGTCAGAGAGTTTTCCCGTGTGGATGGCACTGCTTGTCTCGCTTTCCTCCAACATCTCAGTTGGTAAAAGGGAGGGGTGATGTCCACTTTCCTCCTCTGTGCTGTTAAAGAATGAACCCAGAAAGGGATTCAACATTCTTGATTTTCTGTGTAATGTTTTATGGAAAAGGCCATGTTGTATGTTCACGACCAACTGCAAAAGCCAGGACAAGAAAAATAAAATCCCCAAGAAGGGCAGTGAAGTGTGGAAAGCACACTCACATCTTCACAAACAAACAAACAAACAAATAAATAAATAAAGGAAGGTGTGGAGGGCTAGATTTTAGCTGAGCAGTTAAAGTCTTACTGGATCAGGCAGTGGTGGCAACGCCTTTAATCCCAACACTTGGGAGGCAGAGGCAGGTAGGTCTGTGAGTTGGAGGCTAGCGTGGTCTGCAGAGTGAGTCCCAGGACAGCTGGGGCTGCACAGAGAATCCCTGTCTTGAAACAAACAAACGGAAAAGAGTCTCACTAATCATACAGAAGACTCATGCTCAGTTCTGGGCACCCACAAGGCAGCTGCCCTGTAGCCCTAGTTCCAGGGCACCTGATGCTCTCTCTGCTTTACAAAAGCACACAAACATACATGCAGGCAAAATGTCCACATACATACCACTAAAAATAAATATTTTGCAAAAAGAAAGAAAAGAAAAAATGATTAATGAGTTTAGTCAGAGGTAAAAGCCTGAAGAATGAAGGCTCTAAATGTCTGTTGTTGCAAACAGCACAGAGGTCACTCAGTAAAAGAGGATTGAGGGATGCAAGGTGGGTGCAGATCCCGAAGGTTCGTACAGTCCCAAGCCACCAATTACGCTCTTTATTTCTGGTTCCCGGAAAGAAATTATCCTGGGATTTTCTGACCTTTTTGACCAGGAGACATATGAGCTTGTTACCAACTTACCTTCTTGGTCCAATCTGAAAACCTCCAGTTCATTATTTCTGTCTCCAGGAAGCTGAGCACACATTGTGTCTATAAAAGATAAGTTCTATGAAGCTTTATTAGCATATATCAGTGGACATATCTAGGATTAAGAAATATAGAGTATTCAAATTTTTGACAAGTAAACAGTAATTAATTAATTTTAGTTCTCTATTTCTAAATAAGTTTACTATTTACTTTCCTATATAGTGTAAATACTGATATCATTATAGCAGTGAGAGAAGGTGTGTGTGTGTGTGTGTGTGTGTGTGTGTGTAATGTCCACTGTGCAATGGCAGTCCTGGCGTAGCTTAATTTAGAAGCATAGCTGCAGGGTTTGAACCCTGAGAAACTGACATTTGAAATGACTTTGATCTAATAGTTTCCCTAACAAGGCAGACCCTAAGCAACCACAGAATCCTCTTTCCTCTAGCTTTCTGCTCTTCATGTCGGCCTTTTCTTATCAGGAGACCTGTCAATTTTCTGTTCTCTGACATTCCTTGCTATCACTTTCCCTCTTACACATCTCCCTGGTCAGGGCTTTAATTGTAGAATTGGAACAATGTCATCCTGGTGACTATCTCCTCTAGGTGTTGGTTCTTAATGTGAGTTTTAAGAATGACATTCTTGAGAAGGGGGCTTGGTTTTGGATGGCACGGCTGTAAGGGAAGGTGTCCAGGAGTGTTTCCGGCTGTGTGGACCAGGACCAGAAGAAAGTGGGGCGGAAAGGTTGATTTCTCTTACTCTCCCGCATCACAGGTCCTTGCTGAGGGCAGTTGGGGTAGAACTCAAACAAGGAAGAAACCTATCTGATGCAGAGTTCATTGAGACTGACTGTCTTACTCTTCATGGCTTATTCAGCATGAGTTCTTACAGAATCTGGGACTGCCAGCCCAGGGTGGCCCCACCTACAACAATCATCAATTAAGAAAATGACCCACAACTTCGCCTACAGCCCAACATGGAGACCTTTTTTCAGTTGACACTCCTTCCTCTCAAATGAATCTAGCTTGTGTCAAGCTGTCATAAAACTAGCCGCGTAGAAGGGCTATGATTTCATCACTTATATCATTTCCTTAAATCATCCATATTTGTTGTCCTCAGGCTATTGCTAATAAAATCTCTCAACTAATAAAAGACATCAACTTTCTTACTAGCAGTAGATCCACACAGGTCTGTAACTGTCATATTCATCTGTCTGTGTAGATGTTGTACATATGGTAGGTGTTCTCTGTTCTCTAATATTTGTTGAGAAAAATCAATAAATATATGTTTCAAAAGTTATCAAACTGGGGGATAGAAAAATTGCTCAGTGTTAAGAGCATCTACTATTTTTGCAGAGGACCTGAGTTCAAATCAGTTGGCTCACAATTATCTTTAACTCCAGCTCCAGGAGAATATGATGCCCTCATCAGGCCTCTGTGCATATAACATAACCACATATATGCACATAACTACACACAAATACACTCATGTACATATAATTTAATTAAAGAAATGATTATACTAAAGAAGATAAACTAAAAAAGAAAAACTAGTTCTTACCTGGGGAATATGGGGAATAACTCTCATAGATGAGAAGCAATTTGATGGATGAAAAGATACAGCATCAATTAGATGGAAAAACTTTTTAAAGAAATCAAATCATCTCCCAAAGACGGAATGAATGTTTCCATATTGATCCACTTCAAACTATTTTGAGCAATCTGAAATATGAAATCATAATGTCCTGTAAAAATAAAAAATGTATATTTTGGGGGGCTGATAAGTCTCATTTGAATCCAATATGGTCCCCATTTGTAGAATGTTCATCTCTGTCCGCATCAGATAGCAGTTACCTGTCTCTCAGGGCTGTCAGGAAGTTAATGAGCCTGTGTCTGTAGCACACACGAAGACCTTCACGCAAAAGGTGTCACACAGAGTAAGCAAGAAACCAGTAATTGTTTCAACTGGAAAATCTGTTCAATTATTTTAGGAAAACGTTTCCCCAAATTACTCACCGGGTTTGACCTTCCATAAATTTTAAGATCCAAAGGCCTTTCAGCATTGCAATATACATATATAGATGGAAGCTGCAGAAAACTAAAGCAGAACTCTGGTAATGGCCAGATTTGAATACAGACGCACGGCATCTCTAAGGTCCAAGGTCTGTGTCTGTCTACTCTTTTCAATCATTTACAGACGGAGTGGGGCTTTCATTACAACATAATCACAAACTTGTCAAACATGGTCATGAAAGAAGCTTCAATAAGCACTTAACCCGATATCCCAAGCAGATGAACCCGATTTATTCTGTCATTCATATTCTAAATCTGGGAGACTTATGGGGTACAATCTTAACTTTGAATGCCTTAGACTTTACAGAGTGAGAAAACATACAGCCAATTTTGAGCCTATTCTTCTAGAAAGCATGAAACATATGCACAATAATGATACAGTTTTGCTACATTGAAAGAAAAATTTTAAATTAACTTTCCTACTTATATAATAGATACAAATTTGGTTTTTGGAATACTTTTAAAAGTTTTTTTTTGTTTCAATTTTGAGGTTTCCTTTGCAAAAGAGCATGATTAAATATATTTTTTGTTAGTGGTATGTTGATAGAGATTTCTGTTCTGCCTGGTCCCACAGCTATTTAACCCCGCAAAAAACACACAGATGTCAACATTACTTTTAAACTTGTTGGCCTATTAGTTCAGGTTTCTTAATAACCCCTACTTCTTACATTAATCCATAATTCTTGTCTTTGTTAGCCACGTGGCTTGGTGCCTTTCATCACTGAGGGATTCTCATCTTGCTTTTTCTGTCTCTGGGTGATGACTGAAGACTGAGCCTTTCCTCTTCTCAGAATGCTCCTGTTCTGGTCACTCTGTCTATAATTCCTGCTTGGCTATTGGCCAATCAACATTTTATTAAACCATAAAAGTGACAAATACTTACAGGGTACAAGACCATTTTCCCACAGCACTTCCCTCTCTTTTTTTTTCAAAACAAGAACTCTGAATCTAATCTCCTTTCTTTAGCTTTCTTCCTGACTATTATTCTGAATCTAATATCCTTTGCTTAGCTTTCTTCCTGACCATTATTCATAACAACTTGTAACCAACACTCTAAACAAAGAAAATCATCCATAATCTATTTTTTGGGAGTGTGGGCATAGTTTTCTAGGCTACTTCCTTCTGATTGAGGGCACTGATAATCTTATAGGAACCTAAAGAAAATTTTGGATTTTGGCAGGACAGAAACGTCCATCAACAAGTGGCACCAATGTGGACAGTTAAATCCACTTAAAACCTGAGAGAGTTTGGGAAGTAATTCTAGACACAAAACAACAGAGTTAAGCGCGACTTCTTGGTAGTAGCATTTTCTCTGGTGGGCTCTGTTTGCTAGAGGCAAGCACATCTCATTTACAGTGGCTTTCTGACTCAGCTTTAGCTGGAAAACCCTTGCAGCTATTTTAAGAGGACCTGCCAACAAACACTTAAATGGCATTTATGATAGCCAACAGCTTGCTTCTTGGTGGCAGCAGGTACCTTGAAACTCCATAGAGTTCTGGTAATAAACATGGCTCCAACCAGTACCTCTGCCATGAAGCTAGACTCTCAGAAAGCTAAGGAATGGGGTGGATCCAGTCATCAGAGTCATGGCTTTAATCTTAGCCATATCACTTAGCAAATTAAAGACTCATGTGGTCAGAAAAAGAGATATACAGTAAAGATATATTCAAAGATAAAAACCTCTAAATGGTTTACAGTATGCTTAAAAATATGCTTCGAAGAGAAAAGAAAAAGGATAAAGTCTTTAAGGAGAGAGAGAGAGGGGAGAGTAGTTGGGTGTGGTGGCACACACCTCTATCTCAGAACTTGGGAGGCAGAGATAGGCAGATCTCTGTGAGTTCAAGGACAGCCTGGTATACAGAGTGGGTTTCAGAACAGCCAAAGATACACAGAGAAACCATGCCTCAAAAAACCAAAAATTAAAAATAAAAATAAAAGAAATAGAGTTTAAAATAAAGCCTCATAATGATGGAAAATACATGCAGAGTCTGGATACTGTATGTTATTGTGTTCACTTTGAATTGTTTGAATGCTGAGGAAGGAGCAACAGCTGCTAAAAGATATTTGATTATAAACGCTGCTGGATTAATCCAACATATAAATTTTGAAAATACCCCAGAAGACAGGCTGGGAACAAAGGGTAACAGGAACCATGGGACCTTATTGCCTACACCAAGGGTCTGGTGTGGGGTTGAGAGAGAAAGCAGTTCTGGGGAATCAGGGAAGAAAAGAAAAAACCTTAATGATGCACAGGGCAAGGAAAGAGGTTCAGAAGTTGTGTTTCTGTGGGAGTGTGTGCCTGCATAGAGATGTGACTGAGGCTGTGGGGAGCCTTAGTGACTGGCCAGGTTATCACTGCGTGGGGCTGTGCAGTGCTGGGAGCCAATGGGTAGTGAGAGGTTCAAGACACCGAATGGAGAGTTAAGGCGGGAGCAGGGGCTCTGAGGACTAAAGAGCTGTGTGTTGGAGCATGGAAAGAAAGCTTAGTAAGGAAACTGCTTGTTGCTCATACATGAGGACCTGAGTTGAGAATCCCCAAACCCATTTAAAAGTTAGGCATAGTGGTATGTGTTCAGTTGGAAGCTCGACTCCAAGCCTCTTCCCCCATCTCTCTCCAAACCCTGCTGCATCTCAGAAAGCCCGACAAATGATGAGCCCTCCCCCAGAGATACTCAAGACCACTCCCACAAGATATTTAAACTGCACCCCAGAAAACAGACACCTGGTTTCCCGGTCCTTTTTTCCCATCTTCTTTCTGGGGTACTGGAAAGCCATCTGGGAGCATTGTATCCATTAAACCTGGACTTTTCCTAATTTGGTTTGATTTGGTCTGATTTGGATTATTGCATTGGCTGAGAGGCTTATCAGGGTGCAGAAACTTTTCAGTATGCATCTGTCATGATGGTACAGAGAGTGGATCCTGGGGGCTCACTGACCAGTCATTCTAGCTGAATTTGTAATCTTTAGGTTTAATCCGTGAAGAGACCCTGTTTCAAATAAAAAAAGGTTTGAGAATGATTAAGGAAGACATACAAAGTTGTCTGACCTTTGACTTTCATATGTGCATTCATAGGAAAGCACAACATCCCACAGAGTTACACACCACACACACACACACACACACACACACACACACACACACACACACAC
>LOEQ01008121.1:0-36632 GCA_001685075.1 Bramus lutescens
GGTCTATCAAAGGGCCAAGGCAGTTTCTTTATTAACCAATGAAAGTAACACATAGACAGATGACCCTCCTACATCACACCGGTGCTCTGGAATCCGATGTTAGGGCTTAAAACCCCTTTCTACCACTTCGATTGGTCACAGTGACAGATCTATTGCTATTTCTGTCTTGTTTGTCACCTTAGGTTGTTGTGTGAGAATGAAATGAGGTAATATAGTTAGTAAATATTAGCAGATAGTAAGTGCTTAGCTGTTAGATGATGTATTTAGCATTGTAAACAATAAAGCTCATTAAATCACCTTGTTTGCTTTTAGGTTTTAAAATGAAAAGTTACAGACTATCACAGAGCACTTGCTAAAGCTTAAAATATATAGGTGATAGAGATATCTGTAACTGGAGATTATATAGGCCAAGGGTTGGGAAACTGGTAGGATACCACTTGATTTTATTGAAAATGAAAGCAAACCACCTTATGGGACTCATTCATTTCTGGCCACTTTTACATTATAATGAGAAACTGAATTATGAGAGACTGTATGGCTTACACAGCCAACTATTGTAATCTAGCCCTCTGCCAAAAGAGTGTGTTTATCCCTCTTATAAACTCTACAAGCTCTATTGGCCTCTAGAGGACTCTTGAGGATATTTTGATGCCTGTCTAACTTAATCTGAGAAGTGCAAGGCCATGATCTATATGAGAAAGGTACATATCTGAAGTACCCATAACATTTAAAAATTGTCACACCAGCTAATTTAACATCACTGGGAACTGAATTTGGAAAGAACTACGTGATTTATTAAAACTTTAAAGTGCCACAGTTGCTGACCACAAAACTAGACTGCTTTGGAATGTGTTAATGATGGCCCCTTATGGACCTCTGAGGTTCCAGTTTGGAATTGAATACAGTCTCTTTATCGCTAGTTTGTGAGTGTTTAGTGGCCTAAAGATATGCCTACTGTCGGTCTCCCTCTGATATCACGGCAGTGGTGAGATGAAATTTATGGGAAGTGGAGGAGTTTATGCTTCCTTTCCCTAGGAGTTAATGGGCAGGGAAGGGACAGTGACCTTTAAGGTTCTTGGTTTTAGAAAAGGGGCAGGTGAGAAACAGTGGCTTATGTAGAAGAATGTATCCCATGATTACATAATAATCGTGTAAAAATCCTGCGATCCTGTGTGAGTGTGTGTGTGTGTTCACCCATGTGGCTGTATGTGTATGCCAGAGACTGACATCTGAAGGTACTCCTCATGTTTCAACCTTATTCTTTTTGAGACAGAGCCTGTCATTCAACCTGGAGCTTGTTCTTTCCTAACTGGCCGGCCAGTGAGCCCACAGGATCTGCCTGTCTCTGCCGGAGTGCAGGGGTTACAGGTGCGCACCACCAAGTCCAGCCTTTACGTGGGTGCTGGGGATCTAAATATAGTTCCTTATGCTTATGCAGCAAGATCTTAGCCTACTGAGCAACCCTCCCCTAGCTGATACTGTATTTAACCTGTCTTGAAGTGATTTCAATGTTAAGAACTTATCTTTTAAGACAGAATCTGCCAGGTTTTGTCCAGACTGACCTCCATCTTAAACTTAATTTTTCTGTCTCAGTTTCCTGAGTGCTAGGATTATAGATAGGTATATACTTTCTCACCCAGCCATTCCTATGTTTAATTAAAACAAAAAAGACCCACAGAACTTATGCAAGAAGATTGTTAAGGAATCAGATTGCAGCTGTCAGACTTTGCATAGTGCGGTCATATGCCCTTCAGCATCTTGTAAAGAATATTAATTCCAGCCACGTTTAGAATGAGATGCTTGTGCGGAAGACTAGAGTAATAATACCAAGTGACTTTATTTCTCCTTCTCTAAAATGTATAGGCATTTCAGTCGAACAATGGAAGAGCTTGTTCATGATCTTGTCTCTGCACTGGAAGAGAGCTCTGAGCAAGCTCGAGGTGGCTTTGCTGAGACAGGAGATCACTCTCGCAATCTGTCTTGCCCTCTGAAACGCCAGGCCAGAAAGAGGAGAGGGCGGAAGCGGAGGTCCTATAATGTCCACCACCCTTGGGAGACTGGCCACTGCTTAAGCGAAGGCTCCGATTCTAGTTTAGAAGAAGCGAGTAAAGACTACAGAGAGAACCACAGCAGTAACAAGAAGGATCATAGTGACTCCGATGACCAAATGTTAGTGGCGAAGCGTAGGCCATCTTCAAACTTAAATAACGGTGTTCGAGGGAAGAGACTCCTGTGGCATGAATCTGATTTTGCTGTGGACAACCTTGGGAACAGAACTCTCCGCCGGAGGAGGAAGGTAAAGCGCATGGCAGTGGATCTCCCAGAGGACATCTCCAGTAAAAGGACAATGACCCAGCTGCCCGAAGGCTGTAGAGATCAGGAAATGGACAACGATAGAGCTTTCCAGTATCCAGAGTTTACCCGGAATAAAGTTAAGAAAAGGAAGTTGAAAGTGGTTAAACAAGGACCAAAAGCCCAAGAGGAAGGAGTGGTTTTGGAGAGTGAAGAAACGAGCCAGACCAATGACAGAATGGAGTATGAAGAACAGAAAGTCTCCGATGAGCTCATGAGCGAAAGGTAACATGTTTGTCTGCATGCCTGGGGCTGAGTGTGTTTTCTATTTTAATTAATTCTTTTAAGATACTTATAAATTGCCACAATGATAGTGGTATTACTTTGTAACTGGGTATGTATTTCTTTATAATTTATCCATTTTCACACAAAGAAAAATTGCTTATTTGATTTATGCGAATTGTTAGTTGTGTTGTAACTGTCTTAATTTTCAGCTATAAAGAGAAAAAAGAAATGACTTTTCTACGGGAAAAGATTTGCTTTTGAGTCACTGCTCTTTGGGCTATCTCACTGTCCATGTCATGCAGCTTCGGCCTTTGAATAATTTTAGGTGCATATTCATTATTTTGATTCCTGATGTCCAAAATTCAAATTTTGTGGTGTATGGGGCTTGGTGTTAATATATAGTTTATTAGGGAATTCTGATCACTAATGAGCTATTAAGACCCGATTTATGGTGTGGAAGCAGCAGAGTTTGGTCCTTAGAAAGATGGAAATTGTAGCATTTGTGTGTTAGTCAGGTGTCTGCCCATCTCAGGAAGCAGACCAGCTCTGTTCTAATTGCCACGTGCTCCTTGCGTGTCAAATCGGAGTGAACCTCTGCCGTTTATCCAGCTGCTTGTGAGAGGTCCTGTTCATCACAGCCCTCAGTTTCTGAGAGCCAGAAAGCAATGGTCCCGGAGAAAGCATATGACTTTTAACTTGTAGCATTGGCCTCATTTTGGTCTTGGTGATCATAGGCTTTGGATATTTGGCCATATGTGGGTGTGTTTGTAAGTGTGACCACAGTTAATAGGACCCAGCTGGAGGTGACAGTTTAGTAGACAGCTTACTGTCTACAGAGTTTTTCCTCAAAAGTAAAAAAGTTTTTGAAGGTTTTGAAAAGTTCAAGGAAGTCATTGTTTTTGTTCAGGAATAGGGTGTGTGATATTCTGGTCCTGGATCATTGTCACTGAGGAGCTCTTAGCCAAAAGCCCTTAGCTCGTTGCCCATTGCTGAGGGTGTGTGGCTGTGCAGTAACAGTTTGACCTCTGGGCTTTGTACAGATTGCCTGCTTTTCTGGTTGATTGTGGAAGCCCCTCCTTTTTGTTTTCTATGTCTTCTTTTTATTCATCTGCTTCTTACACTTTCCACCCTGGAACAATAATGAGGTGTTTCTTCTATTGTTCAACAAAAAATCAGGGTATATCAGGTTTCCCAGTTGTTCACATGTCAGGTACATAGTTTAAATATGATATTTTAAATCAAATAATGTTAACTATATTTCCTCTGATTTAAACTTTTCTTTATACCAGTTTTCTGTTGCCACTTAAGGACTCTGTGCAATTTCTTCTGTGGGAAGGATTGCTACAGAGTGAAAGAATCTTCTATTTCCAAAGTTTTCCAATTTAAGAAGGTTTCTGTTTCTTGGATTTGATTTATAAGTAGAAAACTGTGTGTAGCATTTGATGGCTGCAGTGTACAGTGTTAGCTCAAAGGCTAATGACACAGACTCCGCCATGCCCTCGGCTGGAGTAGGCAGACAAGCAAACATTGAGAACAGGACGCACTATGTCAAAGGCACTTGTGAACGAAGGCTTCTCAAAGGAACTGTGTTTCAAAGCAAGAGGTAGACTTGTTGAGAAAAGGAAGAATGGAGATTCAGCCAGGAAGTGGCATGACTGGAGGAAACAGCCTGTGTGAAGACAGAGACTGTCGGATGAGTGTAGAGTAACTTGCAGCTCATTGCCACAAGGAAATAAAGGGGATCTGGGCCATAGCAGCAGCATTTCTTGAGGGCCTGTGTGGTATAGATTTCATCATGTAGGCAGTGGGAAGTTTGGGCAGTGAAGAAACTTAGGATAACAGAATCTTGGCAGTAGTGCTCTGTTTACTTTTGGCTGACCTAAATCCATACAGCGAAGGGTAAAGTATGTCTGTGCTGGTAGAGGAAGAGGAGTACTTGGGACCTATTTTAAGAGTAAACATCAATGGGAAGCTGCGTTAGGAAGCTGCAAGTGGGAAAACTGCAATGGGAAGCTGCAATGGGAAGCTGCAGTGGGAAAACCGCATTGGGAAGCTGCAGTGGGAAGCTGCAGCTGCAATGGGAAGCTGCAGTGGGAAAACCGCATTGGGAAGCTGCAGCTGCAATGGGAAGCTGCAGTGGGAAAACCGCATTGGGAAGCTGTATTGAAGCTGTATTGGGAAGGGTATTGCTTTCAATTGAGCTTGGTTTCTAGTCATAATGAGCCAAATGAAAAGGAGAATTAGTAGTAATATATACGCTTTTACTTGTGGAATATGTACTCATCTAAGTAATAGTTACAAAAATTATTTCCAAAGAAGAGAGATAGTGTATCCTCACAGATGAATCATCATGCTCACTAGCTGCTGGAAATGAAAAGCCTTTCTTGTTAAATTCTTGTTCTTAATGAACATAGCAACAGGGAAGTACATGCAGCAACTGGGTAGTTATAAGACAAGAGATTTGTTCTATGTGTCCATAAAAAATTACCTCAGTGTAGAGCAAGGATCGTTAGAGAGTGGTATTGCAGAATCTAGATTTCCACATATCTTGAGATTCATCAGGTTGTGGACAGAGGTAGGCATGCTTCTTAGAAGGAAGAAGAAGCAAGAGGAACAGACATAAGAATAGAAAGAATTGACAAGGAGACCCACCCATAGCAAACCTTGAAATCTAAATTTAATTCTCTAAGTATAAACTAACATTTTTTAAAAATGTTTTTACTTATATGCTGTCATCGTAGGTGGTTTATGAATGTATGAATGTGTTTATGACCTTTTTAAAAGAGTACGTCTATGTTTATAGAAATATTACTATGACAGTTTGCGGAGTTTGTGCCTTTCACATTCTCATACTCCAAGCCTATTTCTTTTACTGTTCCTTTTTTACACCACTCTGATACCTCCACCACAGTTAGTGAGTATGGATGTCTTTTATGTTTTACGTCAGTATTTTATTGGAATCACTGATGGCTGTATTTAAAATGGCTTCCTTCTGTTCCAGGGTATCATTCTTGAACCTGTAGTCAAAAGTGAAAGGTCAAAAGTGTAGTCGAAAGTGAAAAGGTGAACCTGGCTGTATGTAGAGTAGATGAGAAGATGGAAAATCTGAACCCAAAAAACCATGGCAGCTGGAAAATAGCGAACTGACTCATGGTTTGCAGACTGTAAAATACTTGCTCACTGTGGTCAGACTTAATCTGACTTGTATTTCGTAAGCCTATTCATTGGACTAATTGAGAGATGGCTGATCTGATTATGGAGTGCTACACTAGTCTTCTGGGGGCATTATAGAGTATGCCTTTGTGGAATGTGAGGGATTCTGAATTGTAACTACGTTTATCGTGGGGGTTTCAGAAAAGGAATTATGCCTGGGGTGTGTTTTAAGGGCTTTGTATTGTAAGGAAAGCGAGAAGCAGTAATAGTTTGGATAACTACTACAAAGCAAGATGGCCAACTTTCTGAGGTGTTTTTCATTTTTGTGTAAGGCCTCTGTGCTTGTAGATAGGATGGTGTGGATTCGGTACCATAGAAATGCTATTGCTTATTGATTGAGAAGGAAACTTCATGTAGTCAGTGTGAAGGAAGTTTGGGGGAAATGTCCTAACTGAAGCTCCGAGAAAAGAAATTCTTAAGCCTTTCATGAATTTATCTTTGAAAAGCAAATAAAAACCAATGTTTTGTGTGCAAAAAATACGTGGATTTAGGTCTTAGCAATGATTTTGCCATATATTTTATAATTTTTTAAAACTGGCTAATGTACCTGATTTTTAATAAGCTAGGCTATGTTGTTTCATATATTAATAGATAGAATATTTTTTATTTAAAGCTTGAGGTAAAGGCATTTTCACCAAGCCTGTTGCCCTGTGTTTGATTTTCAGAACTTACGTGGCAGAAGAAGAGACCTGACTCCCATAAGTTGTCCTCTGACCTCCTTGTACATATCTCAGCAAGCATGCACATATGTATACACACACACAAACACACGCACACACACATGCAGGCACACACAAATACTTTTTTAAAAGACTATTTTAATTTAAAAAGTCATTAGTGACAATTTCCTAATTGATTAAAATAAAAAAATTAAGCATAAGAAAGTAATAAGTGCTTTTAAAAACAACACTCAATTTTCTTAGGGATCAAGGTTTTTAATGACATGTTCTTATTTTCTTCCTGTTTTCAATTAATTGGACTGTCATATAAATATTGCTTTTATTAGACTAATGGTAGTTTTTTTTTTTTGCTGAGTATCTGTTATTTACTGAATTTCCATATTAAATTTGAACCTGTGTCTTATTCTCCAGTTTATGTAGGATGGGAAACCTTCTTAATAATGGTCTAAAACTTCCTCTGTTGTTTCCCCTTGAGCACTCCCTTTTTGTGAGGCATGGAGTTGCCTTGACTTGTTGAGAGTGACTCTTCTAGATTATTTGCTAATGTGGTTATGGAAATCATTTCATCCCAGGCCCTGGTGTTTCTGTGCCGAAGACTGTCTCAGCCTGCTTCTGATGGAGACTTCCTTGTCTTAATGAGCACTGGTGTTCCAGGCTCAGGCTGATCACATAGCGCAACATAGGAAAGGAACAGTGAGCACCTGATGAAAGCAGATAATAGAATGTGTCCCTTATGTCAGCGCCTCCTTGTCATCACATCTGGCTTACTGTCCAGGTCCTATTAGATTCCTTGAGTTTTATGTGCCAAAAATAATATGTACTGTAGTTAATGGAAATGGAATATTTGCAATTTGAGTTAAAAAAAAATCTTGGTTTTTTTTTTTTTCAGATCTTTGTCAGGCTCAAGTTCCAACTCTGAGCTGCCATGTCTCTAAAATTTTACGACTGATAGATTAATTGTTCTTTTGATTTGTTTCCTTTTTCATCTTTTCCTGGTTACAGTGACTCCAGCAGTCTCAGCAGCACTGATGCAGGCTTGTTCACCAATGACGAGGGAAGACAAGGTACTGAGATACTGTTTTCCCCTAAAAACAAACATTTTAAAGTTGTGCATATATATGCCGCCCACAGTAACCCCTTGCTATTACAAGTACTGTGTAGTGCCTTAGCTTGCTTCTCCACTCCGTGGAAGGTGTCTTGGCTTCCTAACACAATAATAGATGTCTAAAACGTAGCATGTGTTACTCAGCTTTGCATACCCCAGTGTTTACAGTTTGGTCCCTTTTAGCAAGATTGCCAGACATTGATGCTTATTCTCCACCTTATTCCAGAATCTTTTCTCTCTTCACCATGACAGTGTTTTGGAGCTGCAAACAGTTTGAGAACCTTGTGAAGGAATGAGGAGTCGCCCTTGCTTGGGCTAATCTCATTTAGTTACATCAGCCCACAACCTGTTCTTGCTTATGCTTTGTACAAATCATAACATTCAACTAACCTTCTGTGTACTTAGCAAAGAGGTTTCATGTTTTTCTTAAGAATGCATTACTGGGGACAGGAATGGTGGCTTATCCTCTTAATCCGTGCATGTAGAAGGGGCAGACGGGGAGATGTTTATGAGATCTAGGCCAGCCAGGGCTACTTAGACCCTGTCTCTAAAATCAAACGAAACTAAACATGCAACAACAACAAAAAGAATACATTAGCAGAAAGTAGGTTCTACAGGAAGAAACAATATATTTATTGTCTTAAATTATGAATCATTTAGTGATTTTTATGGGGGAAGTCACAGTAATGTTGCCCGTACTGTCTCTTGCACCTTGTTGGTAAGGAAAGCAGAGTGGCCCTTCTTGCCATCTGCCAGTAAGACTATCTGGACTATCTGGACTATGTCAGAAGAACTACATTGGTAATAGACTTAAGTTTTGTTAAAATACAGAGATTACCCAGGTTATAGAGGTTAATGATATGATACAAGCTTTCGTCGAAAGGGACTTCCTGGCAAGCCTGACATCTTTAGAAGGCACTGACTTAAGAAGATATAACAGTTATTGTGACTTTACTGTATCTCACATTGCTGAGATATTTTATTTTTTTTAAATGGGGAATTAATGAAGTTGAAATGACTATCTCAATGCTACAAGTCAATGGGTTTTTCATTCCCCTATCTGGTTGTATGCCCAAGATTTTGATGACTATTTAATTTACTTTCTAAGAATAATGTTGCATATCACATAAAAATAAAGTCAAAAGTCTTCATTTTTCTAGAGTTTTTTTTTCATTTGTTTTGTTTTCTTTCTGAGACAGGTTCTGTATTTATATAGAACAAGCTGGCCTTGCAGTCCTGAACTGTGCCTTGGCCTCCTAAGTAAAGTAGTGGGCATAGTGTTCATGGTAATTCAGATGTAAGCTGGTCAGTCTCAAGTGAGTCCCTACTAAACTTTCATAGACCTGCTCTACACCATTTAAATCTTTCTCTCCTATGAAATGTCAGTGCTTAAGTTCTGTAAATTTTAACAAAATATTGTTTATTCCCTAATTCAAACAGTCTGTGGTTCTCATTTTACAATTGCTTTTAATTTTCGCTGTTTATGTGAACTAAGTCTGTTTGTCATATACCCTTCTCTCCTTATGTTTTGCTGCTTTTTTTTGGCATTGTTTTTGTTTCATGATTGCAGTTTCCATTTATATTTTTGGTTGTGAGCCTAGCCTTTAACAGCTGAACCATCTCTCCAGCCCAGTTTCCATTTTAAAATTTATAGTAAGAGGCCTCAAATCAGAAGTATCATAAAAAGGAAACGATTGTTACTTAAGCAAACTCTTATGGAATCCCGCCAGTACTGGTGACTTCTTTTGATCCTAGGAAGATTTAGTGACTCATTTTAAATTTTACCTTTCTCTTATTTTTATAAGCTGACTATATTTTGTACTTTTAATCCTTTTTATCTGTTTAAATCTCAAGACAGAACATTGATACTCACTGAGATCAAGTGCATTTTAGATGTTCACTTATAATAAATACCCTGGTACTCCATCATCAATATTAGGGAGTAAATGTGTTCTTCATCTGATTCCATGGTAAGACTGAGTCTTTTGTGGATGTTGTCTTTGCACAGGTGATGATGAGCAGAGTGACTGGTTCTATGAAAAGGAGTCAGGTGGAGCCTGCGGCATTGCTGGAGTTGTACCCTGGTGGGAAGAGGAGGATCCTGCAGAGCTAGACAGAAACTTACCTGACCCTGTGTTTGAAAGGATCCTAAGTGGGTCTTTCCCCCTCATGTCACATCCTGGCAGAAGAGGTCAGTAGTATTTCCTAAGTGCTGGCTCGCTTCCGCTTGCAGTTCTTACTGGGGTCTTCACCGAAAGGGTAGTTTAAAGTGGAAACAGAATATAAACACAGAATGCTGTAGAGAAATGTGCCGGACCCTAATCTAAGCACTGTACTCATCTACTTTGACTCATCAGGAAGGCGTTAATAGGAGTGTGAACTGGGGGAAGAGAGTACTTAACCTCTGAGTACTGGCTAGTTAAGTACTGACTGCATTAGAACCCTGCTGGGAATCACTTTAGTTCTTTTAAGTGTGTTTCACATTTTCCCCAGTAATATTCTTGGTGCTACCACTATCAGCAACTTAGTTTGAATTCTCTGTGGCTAGGATCTTCTTCTATGCTTCAGTGATCAGGATCTTCTAAATTGCCTGTTTCATTTCCCAGGTTTCCAAGCTAGACTCAGTTGCCTTCATGGAATGCCTTCCAAGAATATGAAAAAATCTGGAGGGGCTCCACCTTCAATGGTAGGCATGCTTTCTTATTGAATTGTCATGTTTGGAAATGTTTCCATTTCTGTGGAATAAAAAGTCCCATCCTCGCCCTTTATTTATATTCTAATGTTATACTTAAAAATAATCCATTTTTTTGTAGGCTACGAACTGGACCAGTGAGATTCCCCTATAAATCAAATCTTCTATTGCTAATAAATTAGTTACGTTTTGAACACCTGGGGAATGGCATTCGAGGGAACCTGGCTCCTGTCCTCTTCCCTGGAGGAATACACTGAAGGGCGAGCCTTTGATGCAGACCTGGGCTGTTTTGCTGCAGGAGTGGTGTTCTTTCCTTTAGCCAGAAATCAGTCTGATTGGGGAGGCTTCCCTGAGATGTAGGCCGGCCCAGGGTGGATACAAACTACTGTATATTTTACATATTTTTCTCTCTTATGGTTTTTAACATTGGATCTATTTATGTATTGCTTGCTTTGCCAAATGCTAACAAAAGAAAATTGGAAACTATATTTAATCCAAGTATTCCTTAATATTTCTATGACTGGTTAAGGTTCAGTTTTTATATCTGACATGTAAATAAAAGAATGATGTATTGCCATTTATGATTCATTTTACAAAAAGTCTTCTATACCAGCATTATCTAAAATACTTGTGTTTTACTCAGGGTACTTTCTTTAATAAGGGCTGGTGTAAGTAGGTGAGGCTGATAGTCTTTAACTCAAGTTTATCTTTGTTCAGTTGACTTCCTACTTGGATAGTTGTTCTGTATTACAAGCCTGTATTTTATGCTATAATTTTCATCCTACCTCTAAAACAGCACAGTGAAGACAAACCAGTCCCCATTAGGGGGTCACCTGCTGTCACTTTTTCATTGGTGTGTATCTGAGCCCTGAACTAGTCACAGCTGCCTCACTGGCTCAGAGCTTGATGAGATCACACGAACCTAGTGTTTTAACAATACTGCATGGCTGAACCTCACTGTCATGTCTAAAGTGAGATGCTGGTTCATCCTTGGATGGCAGCCCATGTGTGCCCCTGAGTTTTAGAAATATGTGCATAAGCTCATTGTCATCAAGCAGGAGGGAACTATAACATTTCCATCGACAGCATAATTCTTACATTATGCTAATTCAAGTCACTTGAGTTCTTTAAAATAGTTACTTTAATTTGATTGATATTTTTCTCAAATTCCTATAATTGATAAGGTCTTGGTGATTTAATGTTTTTGTATTGTATGGTTTAATTTTCAGCTCAGCATTTAATGACTAAATTAAATATAATGGAAAGGAAACTTAAAGTTGACATTACCTTTACCTAAAATTACTGTGGTCTGAAAGATTTAAAAATAAACAAAGTAGGAATGTATGACAACCTCTCTGGAGATGTTAAAGATGACACCGTGCAAGTTGACCCTCCTGACTGTCCTATATTTAAAAGTGCAATGATGTGCTTCATAATTGTGTTAGGATTTTTATACTGTCTAAGAGCAGAAATTCATGTTTTTCTGAATTCCAAAATGCTTTTGTTTTGTATGATGACTATCCTTTAGATCTGAATAAGTCACTTTAATGCCTCAGCTTGTGAACATTGCCTCACCAATCATGAATCTAGATGAATGCTATCTAATTCTTGGCTCAGTTTTACCTATTTTTATTTTTGGTCCACTGCTTGCTTGAGCATTGCTGGGATTTGTAGCCCATTTTCTAGGCTTATTGAAGTCTCACTGTGGTATTTTATAGGAGCTATTACAACTGATAGACTGGCTTCATGGTATTGATGATACATGGCTGTGCCATCCTCAAAGCTGCTTTTCCATCTAAATTGTAGAGGTGATTAGACTTCACTTCATGGAAATTTCTATATATGTGTGTTTAACATGGAGCGAGTGCATTAGGCCATGGACTGTTTTCCAGGTCTACAATGTGTATTCAGAATTTTACTGAAAACAGAGGACTCCTGAAGGTTTTTTCTCTCAACCCTGAATTGTCCTTGTTTAGATCGTTATGTACTGTATTTTTTTAACCAATAAAAATCTCTGACTTGAGCAAGAAAGGTAAAATTCTCAGATGGTGTAATAGTTTTCTACTTCTCTATATGTTTTTGGTAATAATATACGTAGCTTGCTACCTTAAAAAACCTAATCCGCTAAGACAGTCACTAAGGGGTGTCCATTATTTCTTGTAGTAAGAAGTTAATTTCAATTAGCATAGATTCACACTGGAAATCCAAAGTGTATATAAGAAAGATTAATGTTAGGAGCAAATTGCAAAATGTGTGGCTGTAGCCCATTAAGCAGCGTGGCAGCAGAGGAGTTTCAGTGGGCAAGTGGCACCTATATGCATACAGTGATAGAACACCTACATGCATACAATGATAGAACACCTACATGCATACAATCATACCTACATGCATTCAATGATAGAACACCTACATGCTTACAATGATAGAACACCTACAGGCATACAATGATAGAACACCTACATGCTTACAATGATAGAACACCTACATGCGTACAATGATAGAATGCATGTGGAGGAAACGACAGTTGGAAATAACTAAAGTATGGGGCGATCTCAGTTCTTCTTATTCCTCACAGACGTGTTCAGTGAAGTCACTGTACTTATTTAAGGAATCGGAAGCCATTGCTCCTGTAGCAAGGTCAGGTTTGGGTTCTGTGTGGCTCTTAGGTCCTCATGTTCCATCAGCTGACTGAACAATGTTGTGTGTGTTTGTGTTTAAAGCTATTTACTGTGTGTAGTTGATTAGCTTATGGGCAATAGCCCCATCACCAAAGACTGAACAAAGCCTCTCTCACATGCATTTTCTCCATAAGGCTTACTGTGGCCTTCTCATGCTTAGTAATAATGACGCACTCCACATTCAGCCTGAATTTGGGGCCACTGAAAACAGTAAATCATCAGAAAAAGCACAAAAATTCAATAAGCCAGTCCTCAGTAGGTAACACTAAAGGTCTTGTTTCTGGTGTCCGCTGCGGGAAGGAGGCCGACCTTGTTCTCTCCTGCAAGTGCTTGTTGGAAGGCAGCTCAGACTTTCACTGCTCTGCACACACCCATGAATATCTGCAAAAGTTCTGAGTGTTGGCTTTCAGGTTGCAAATAAATTTTAGCTGGTAGATCATTTTTCATATTTGGAATCTGCAAGGAGAATTCTGTGGGAAGCAGTAGTAGTGTAGAGCAGTGTTTCTTCCACGGGGTCACACACCAGATATCCTGCATAGCAGATATTTACATTATGATGCATGACAGTAGCAAAAGTACAGTGTTATAAAGTAGCAATGAGATAATTTTATGGTTGGGTCACCACACATGAGGAACTGTGTTAAAGGGCTGCAGCATTAGGAAGGTTGAGAACCACTCCTGTAGAGTATTATAGACCTTGAAGTCATGTATTCGTGAGTTCACTGTGGTTGGTTCTTTGTATTACTTGGACAGACTTTGTGAACCTCAGTTTCTTCTTTTGTGAAATACAGACACTATTTTCTTTATAGAAGTGCTGTTGGGCTTAAATGAGGTTAGAGTACACATAGAGGCTTAGGTCTATCTTTGCCACATGGTCTATAATAAGTGATAGTTGTTGTTGAAGATAGTTGGTAGCAGAACTTAAAATTTTTATCATGATCCCAAGTGTGCAATGTAACCTTAAACTTTTTGATACATGTTTTATATATGATTTGACATTACCTTAATTGAGTAGTTTATTTTATATGCCTTTAGGCTTCTTTTGTATCTTGTTTATCTTTGATTTGACTTTTGTCTTTAATATAGTCTGAAGAATTTTTCTGGATGAATTTTGATTAACAAGTTCTTAAATCTCAAAATTAAAAAAAGTGATTTTTAAAAAAAGTCGTTGTGCCCATGTAAATGTGAGATCACAAGCCTGAGCATCCACTGTTGATAAGAATTCCTCGCGGGCATGGAGGTAAATAGTAGTAATGCCAGGACTAGAGAGCTGGAGGCCAGAGAACCAGGCCTTAAAGATCGTCCTTGGTAATAAAACAAAATTGAAGTCAGCCTGTACTATATGAGACCCTGTTTCAAAAAAGCAGGAGAGAATCACTACTGTTGTATGGTTTAAAACTCCAATTTATTGGTACCCTGCTAGCCAACCTTTTATTACCTAATTTTAGGAGCATTTTTACTTCCATGAAATGCTCTAGGGTCATCTACCAGGTGATAAAGCTTGAATCCCGGACATTTCTAGACTGCACTCATTAAATACAATTCAGAATGGTAACACAATAACGATACTGGAATCAAGTTTGAAGAGACGATTCTTACAGCAAGAATTCGGGGAACCTTAATACAAGGAGGCTTTCCACTTAACCAGGATGTACTACTACTCTGTTTTTGACAGGGTCTCGCTTGTTAGCTCTGGTTGTCATATGCAGGCCAGACTGGCTTTGAACTCAGAGATCGCTTGCCTCTTCCTAGTGCTGGGATTAAAGGTGTGTACCACTACATCTGGCTCAGAATATCCTACCATGAGTATTCCAATTAACCTGTGTTTTCTGAGGCTGAGAGATTTTTAAATTCTGTTCTTATTTTGTTTTGAACTAGTGATTCATCAACAGGTATAATATCCACTAAAGTTATTCAGATTATTCTGACTGCTGAAAGATTGTGGGACAAGACTCATCTTACACATAGTGTTTGAAAACCGTTAATTATGTAAGACTGCTTAACATGTTCACAGTTGCTTGAAGACCAGTTCTCATGTGATTACAAGACGTGTAAAGTACTGGGGGTGTTGGGTTTTTTTCTTTTTTTTGTTTTTGCCAAGAAAAAAAAAAAGCCTCTAAAAGAATCTGGTTTACTTGATTTCCTGATGTCTACATTTTCAAGTTTAAGTGTGTGAACAAAAGACTGGGGTTGCCATGCCACACTGCTCACGCTGACAATACCTTGTGTCACCCAGAGCATAGGAAGTGTTCTCTGCTCCAGGCCTTGAGGCAGCTCCTCCAGGGGCTGACCATGCAAAACCTGTTGTAGGTACCTCAGATGATGTTGACAGTGACCATCTTACTGCAGTGAACTCTTGGATATCCTGCGCAGTGTTTGTGGTGCTCTGGGAGTAGGAGGGTATTTAAGCTCCCTCTGACCTTTTACTGAGAAGGCTCATTTAAAATGGATTGGTTTGAATAAGGAATTTAAATAACCCATTTTCTCAGACTAGTCAAAGCGAAAAGAGTTTATGACAGAAAATAAATCTAAAATGACGTAAAATTACACACAGCCGGTGTCTGCAACTGTATTTTGATTTTATGGTGACTATTACCCAAGCTTTTGTTACTGGAATTCAGCAGCTGGATCCTTTATTATCAGCTTTCTGCCTGGAAATTTGTATTCCTAGAGCATTTTTGTAGACTTTGGAGAATGTATGTTTTAGAAAATTTTATTCTAAGTATGTTGATTATGTGTTAACTTCATTTTCTTCTCAGTATCAGTTTGAGATCTAGATTTTAAGATATTTTTATCTTAGAAAATTGAAATAAAATTGGCTCTGTATTATAGAAAAGTACAAGTTAATAAAATGGTAATATTTCTCAGAAGAAATCTAATAGTGTCTGTTTGCTTAAATTTTTTTATTTTGATGTTACTCTATGTTTTGTATTGTAAAATTTAATAACAGTTGATAATTAAAATGCAAATTCCTTAACACTCCATATCATCGGATAGGATCAATATTAATACTGATATTCTTGGATTATATTTTATTCAATGTGAAGCGTACATATGTTTAATAGTGTATAGTACTATATTCACTTATTCACATGTCTGCATTTGAATGCTTGTGTTCTCCATATTCTTAAAAGCTCCTTAAAAGACATATGTATAGATAATCAATCATGATATTTTGATGATACAAGATGTGATATATTTTCCATAGAATAAAATATTTGTGCTTGCTGTTCTGATGACCTAGTAGAGGTGTAGACTCGTCTGTTGGAATTTAGGATCTTCCAAATGGTGTAAATGTACACTGTGAAACACATTTTACAAGCCTTACTGTGTGCTAGATACTTTCTGTGTGCTGTTTATATATTTAAATTAATATGATTAACATTCCTATGATATAGGTTTGTGTTTACATCTTAAACTGTTTTCCTTTGGGTAAACCAAACTTAAAATGATTTGGAAGTTTCTTCATATTGCTGTCATGTTGCTAATAAATATGAATAAATTCTTTTCCTAAAGTAGTCTTCATTTCTGTTTAACATATCCAAGTGTGAGTTCTGTTGATATCCTCATCAATCATCACTATCTAGGTTGGCAGCCACAGTCATGGTGTGCTGTAGTAATCATAAAGTATTTATGACTCCGGTTGGATCCATAATGGGCTCTCTGTACTCTCCTACCCATCTGTAATGGTGTCCAGATCTAGAGCCTCTGGTCAATTTTTGTGCTCTCCATGTTAATTTACTCTTCTCTTTCCCTTCAAGGAAACTCATCCTTTCTCCTATCACATCACTGTATTTGTTCAACTTTGATGAAATGTCTATTTCTTATGTTTCCTCTCTTCTTTTGACACTACTTTGTAAAATTCTGGGACAATGTCTTATAGAAAACAAGATGCTTTAGCTGAAACCCAACGGATGGGTTAGAGTTCACCAAGTCATTCATGGTAGGCATAAAGGCATAATAAGGGTTTGGGTATAGCACATCATGGAATAGCTAGATTGATTAGATAGATATGGAGGGGTTTATAGCAAAACAGATTAGTTGAAAATATGGGCAGGAATTAGATCATATTCTGTAGCAGCCTTAGGAAGCCATGTAATTCCTGGCCATACTAATAGTCATATAGAAAATGCATTATGTAATTATGAGCTGGGATTACATGTATAAATTCCATCCTATTCCTCCATTAGATATGCACAGAGGATGGACCGAACCTTAACTTAGCATTTGAATCTTGTGTCTTACTGTGTGAGTAACAAGTATGTATTCCACAAAGAGTAGTCAATATTGCCTCCAACTAGATTTACTACTATGTGTCCTTCTAGGCCTTGCCCCCTACAGCTGTGTACGAGTCTGACGTGGTCACCTGCAGCTTATGTTTTAATGAATGAAAGTAATCTTGGTGGGGACATGTAAGCAGATAAAAATAGCCATGGGGGAACAATTAGGAAGGCAGCAGGATAGTTGCAGGAAATGAAGGCTATTCAGTAAAATTTGTAGGATAGAATGCTTTTCAGCCATATCCATCTAGTAGCTTTGTTAGGGTCACTCTTCCACTAACCACTGCTCAGGGGAGATACTCCTCACATCACTTCATTCGGCAAGTTGGGTTATATCAAGAAGCTTTTTAGGTGGTAACTTTACATGAACTTATGTTGTCCTGTTTATGTGTAATCATAATGATTACATCAAAGTTACTGTGTAAGCACTTGTGTTTGCTTCTGCCCTATAAAGACTTGCATACCACACCTTCTACATTTAAAAAACAAATTGTATTACAGCAGTAAAAAGTTCTAGGTCACTGTTCTTAAAATGGCTTCAAATTAATACTTTTTATATATCTATGGACTTGGTTTGTTTTTGAAACATAGACTCACGTAGGCCAAGATAGTTTTGCACTTGCTATGTAGCCAAGATGGACATCCACCTTTCAAGGGCTATGTCACCAGCACACATCTTCAGACCCTGTGCTCTTGGACTGACTCCTGATGGATCTTTAAGACACTGATTTTGAAAATGTAGGCGATCTCTATGTTTCTGTGGATACAGATCCTTTGTGTGTCTCAGGCTGGCATGAACTCTCTGTAGTGCTGGGCTGTCCTCCAGTTGATCCTCCTTCCTCAGAATTGAGAGTACTATGGTTACAGACATTATCTACCATGACTGGCTATGTTTGAGCCTTGAAATACACTATTTCTACTTTGTATCCTAAGAAACCTTTGAAATATTCTAAATACTCCTGTGTGCTTTTAAGAAATTAAGGTTCGGAATGGGAACACACATCTGTAATCCTGAAGTTTCTAAAGCAGAAGCAGGTGTGTCATGGAGGGTGTAAGGCCAGGTTTGTCCAGACCAACTGGGGCTACCCGCTTTCTTGATGTAAAAGGACGCATTGCTGATTAGTGACCACGTGATTCCATAGATGGCCATTCCTGTTCGTACCTTTTGCTGGTTGCCTTTTAGTGTAGTAGTGACATTGCCAGAGTTCCTATTATTTTCTTTCTTTTTAAAACCAACATCAGGAAGATAGAAGTGCATACATTTTACTTTTTCCAAGTAAACTCTGGTTCAGCTCTGGTTTTCTGCCTTTTATGTTGCTGATAAAATTATTCTGATGGTCTATAAAACTCAGTTTTCTAATTTGCCTTTAGATATGTCAGATGCATACTATCAGAAAAGTTCGAAAATCAGTGATGGGCAGAACACTTCCAAATAATGTTTAATAAGCTTTTTTTGGGTACTGAAATCACCTGTAAATCCTCCAACTGAAGGTCAGTTTGCAAAACTGAGGATTCATGAAGAACTTATTTAGATGGAAAGGTTTCCTTGTACTGTTGAGTTAATGTGTGCTAGCCTGCCATCTAAGGAATGGAATTCTGATGACAGACATAGAGTCCAACTGCATACCTCAGTTTCAAGCCAGCAAAACTTGTATTGTTTCTGTTGTTCAATTGTTGGATAATTGTCCCAATAATTATGAAATAAACTGGAAGTTAGTGATTTTTTTTTCCTGTTAAAAAGTGTAGTGCCTTCCTTCTAGAGTTTCATTTGTGGATCAGGAAATTGCTTGGGGTTGGTTTACTGTGAAAGTACTTCATATCAGTGGAATACTAAACCTGTAGGGCTGTGTTTATCTGTTAATTACAATACATTATAATTGTATTTAAAATATGCATTGGATGGTTAAGGATTTCATACTAGCTTGAATTTGTAATATTTAGGCCAAATACTCATACTTAACCTCAAAGATTAATATATTATTTAATTTTATTTTCATTTATTTCTGATAGGCTCTTCTCTTTTCTACTTTAGTACTGGGGATTGAACCTGACCTCCTTCATGTCAAACAAACATTCTGCCAATGACCTACATTCCTAGCTTTCCTCGATTTTTTTTTTTCCCCAGTTTTGAGACAGGTTCTCATTAAGCTACCTAAGCTAGCCTCAGGATCATCCTGCCTCAGTCTCTTAGCAGGTGTGAGTCCAGCCCTGAAGCTCTTCTTACTCTCTGATTCACAAAAGAGTTCCTTTGTGTATAGCCTTGGCTGTCCTAGAACTAGCTCTGTAGACTAAGCTGGTCTCAAACTCACAGAGATCATCTGCCTGCCTCTGCTTCCCGAGTGCTGGGATTAAAGGTGTGCCTACAAGGCCACAAAAAATATTTTAATGCCTCTTATCAATTGTCATATTAGTAAATATGTTATATCTGATTTAGAAACAAGTTGCATCTGGCTTGTGACTTTAGCCACACATTCTTTGATTCAATTGTGGACACAATGAAAGCTTTTGGTATTTTTACTTTGCAATAGTTTAGGTTAGGTATAATCAATTAGGCATGTAATTTCTGTCCTCAAGTACCTATGTTTGATTAGCATAAATTATTTTGGGAAGGGAGAAAGAAATGTTTCTTTTGTGCTTTATCGTCCTTCACCTAATGGACTGTGTGTGCACTTCCATCCGGCACAGCTGCCCTTCTCTGCCATCTCCTCTCTTAACTTATGTTATTTTCTCATTATCTTACGTTAGTAGAACATTAGTTTCCCTGGTCTTGTGTTTTTTTTTCTGGCTTCTAACCCTTATCACCTATAACTCCAAGTAAGCATTTATAAAACATCCTGGGCTCTCTTCCCAGTCTAAAAAGACAAAACAACTTTCATTGCCTTTATAATATTTTTTTTCTTTCTCTTTCACTGCTTGCCTATGATCTTTGGCAGTTCTGTCCTTTCCTAATAATCATGGACTTTTGAAGCCCTGCTCCACTCAGCCTTTCCCATATTCAAACATATTAGTTGTTGTTCACACTCTTCCTGTTGGGTTCATACACTTGGAGGGATAGCTCAAGTTCTGTGCCCTTTCTTTAAAACCTTTCTCTGAAATGACACCCTCAGCTCTTGATCTCTTCCTGTCTTTTTACCCATCCATCCATGGATAACCTATGGTTTTATACTATTTATCATCTGCCTGCTTTGGTATTCTAGCCCTCATTGTCTGGTACACCAAATGACAGTCCACTTCTCAGCACAGCTTGTGCTTAATGTTCTTTCAGTATTCATAGTGATTGACTGTCTGTCTTGAGTTTTAAGGGTGTTTTCTATCTTTAACTAGTTAGGATGCCAGTGTGATTGTAACATCATTTCTGACTGATACTTGTCTCTAAAGTTCTTCAGTGTTTATAATCCAGCTGATCATGCATGCATTCCATAACAAATGGCATAGAAGATTCTATTTGTGCCTGTGCTAACAAGTTAATTGAGTGCTTCGTGACAGACGGCGTGCTTGTTGTCTGTGTGACTGGGAGATCCTGTAGAGTTTCCCCTTAGGTCGGAGGGGAAAGGATGGCCTCAAGTCCACTCGCTGTAGGGAGCAATCTGTGTGCAGACTTCCACTGACTCTTCACAGCTGTAATAATATCCTACTGGGAGGTCTGGAGGAATAGCTCCTTTCTAATTAGAATTTTCATGTGATAAATTTTGAACTTGTGTTGAGATATAGGGTAGCAGTGCTGATGTGTGTGGGCTAAGGAGTAGGATCCAGAATCAGCATTTAAAATCAGATGTTACAGGCCTGGAGAGATGGCTTGGGGGTTAAGACCACTTGTGTCTCTTCTGGAGAGCTCAGATTTGATCCCCAGCACCCACATAGTGCGGCTCATAACCTGTAACTGCCATCTGCGGGGATCTGATGTCCTCTGTGGGCAGCAGGCACTAATGTAGCACACAGACAGACATAGAAAGGAAAATCAGCCATCACATTAGTACCTGTTTATGTCCCGCTGCACCTCCAGCTCCCAGGCCTGCCTTGGGTCTGGCACTTTACTCGCTTGCTTCTGGCTGCAGCTTTCTTGCCATGCTTTTGCAGGCAAAGCCGAGCAGCAGCCTTACAGCTTTTTATTTTCCATCTTTGATGGTGTTTTCTTTTATGTTCTTTTTGTCCTTGTGGAGTTAAACCATTTTGGCCTTTTAGTCAGGCTTTGGGAGAAAACCTCAGTAATATTAATTGCATGATCACTGTGTTATATTTACTGGGAACACCACAAGAACGAAGCTTAAATTTATTGTCACCTTCATAAGTTATTTGATCAAAATCTGGGTTTTCATTCTAAAGGTGGATGTAGGAATTTTTATTGTTGAATGCTTAATTTATCTTTTGAAATTGTTACAAATTTAATAGAAATAAATAATTTGGCTTCACTCACAGAGACCCACCTGCCTCTGCCTCCTAAGTGCTGGGATTAAAGGTGTATGCCACCACTGCCCAGTGGTAAATACATCTTTATTTTGTTTGTTTGGTTTTCAAGACAGGCTGATCTCTGTGAGTTCAAGGCCAGCCTGGTCTACAGTGCTAGTTCCAGGACAGGCTCCAAAGCTACACAGAGAAACCCTGTCTTTGCCTCCCGAATGCTTGGCATTATCTGACCTCTTCACCTTTGACTAATTTTTTTCCTTATAACATTTCAGAATATTATTGCAGTGATTGCATAGGTGGACTCCCATAATTCTACCACTTACTTGTAAAGCTAAGTCCGCAGGAGGTTATGGCCAGCCCAGGCTAGATGATACCACCTCTCATAATACCATCCATCCAACCAACCGATTAAAACGCAAGAACACACAGCCAGAGCAGAAGCCTCTAGTGACTGCCCAGCTTCTAGAATCCATTGTCTGCTCCAGTCACTCATCCTCATTCTTCCTTGGGGTACAAGTGTTGTCACTGTCTCTGCTTGACTAATTCTCAAGATGTGTGTCCCCTATTGAGATGCCTTTACTTTGCACTGGAATACCCTTAAAGATGCAAGCTGCCTCACCAATGGGGATTTCCTTTCCTCCAGTTTCTCTTATTTAACTCCTGTTTCCCAGTGTAGCACAGTGAAGGACAAGAAGGGCACTGCAGAAATTATGTATGGAAAAAGTAAGGGTAGATTCTTCGTATGTGCACTTACACTCTTTAAATTATCTCATTTCTGGTACGTAATTGTTGATTTTATTTCATCACTATGAGAATATAAACTTGTTTTCACAATAATTTGTAATTATGAATTTCATTAAAAGTGAATTAAGACATGAATATGTATGAAGAAATTAGATGTTCTAACCATGAATATATGGCATCCCAGTGTCTTGAGTGAATTACAGACTTTACTCATTTCTGGGCCATTTGCTTTATATATAGATTAAATGCAGATAATTACTCATTTGACAGGTTATTTTATTACTTTGATATATCTCAAAGTACCATGTGCAGTTCTGGGGTGATTATTATAATTTAATTCATTAATAACCAAAATTATCATTTTCTATGAATTCAGATTTGAAAGTTGGAATTTGGATTCATTTAAAGTCAGTTGTGCTTACTTTTTGGCCTAATATATTTTTTAAATTGTGGGTTTTCATAATTTTTAAGCTTACATATTAAGCTTAAAAATCTGAGTTGGAAATGCTAGCTTCTATAAGGAAGCACAAATGATTTACATTTCAGTTAAAAAACAATAAATTTAGTACGTTTATGTATTAAGTTTAAGATTTGTTTGTAGTGTTTATAGATCTGTTAGTCACATCTGGAGAGCATCTAAATGTTTGTTAATTTTTCTCCTACTTAGCCTGACAGTTCTGCAGTACTACATGGCTTATGGGTAATAAATGATTAAATTATTTAGAAAATATTTGCAAACTTATTAATCCTCATTAAGTGAAGGAATAAAATCAAAAGTTCCTAGTCTAGCCGTGTTTGAATGTCCATTTTTTAAGTTTTGTTTGGTTTTCCAGTAAAGCTTGCCCGTTTCTGACTCAGTCCCTTCTGCCCGTTCTCCTAGGTTGTTGCAGGAAAGCACGTCTCTTCTGTGTAATGCATTTTATTTAATTTTATAGTTTTTATGATACCATATATTAAAGATTGCCAAAAATATAGAAAAATTTTAGAGAACATTTTTGGATTTGATGGATTACCACTCTTGAAAGGGAAACAAAACACTAAATATTTCTAATCCTGCATTATTTACCGCATGGGTGGCTAAATGCTACTTTCAGCCTCATAAAATTAAAAGGGAGAAATCTGCCAACTGTAGCAGGAATTGGATTTAGGAAGAGTGGTACAGAGCCAAAATATTGCTACAGAATTAAATGTCAAAAATCTTCTTTAATAGTAGATATATAGGTCACAGTGCCTGGTTATGATTAATACATTTAATCTAAATCACTGCAAGTTGCACTCTCCTTTTCCATAAAATACAATAGGACACAAATCAGTTTTACTGTAGATGGATAACAATTGGAAAATAATGCATCTTCCCGCCCAATAAATTGTCAGTTATACCTTTTAACTAAAATCAATTTATCATTCCAAAATTTATTGCAATTTCTAATAATAAATCTCCTCAAATGTTTATTCATTTGGCTTTTGATACATTTGTGCCATTTTTGCTATGGTCTAATGTTTTCTCTTTTGATTCATTGTAAATTAGAAAATCTATTTTCAGTCAATTTTCTAGTGAGGAAGTTGAAATCTATAACCTCTCACCTTCGTCACTCTCCTGTATACATTTTAATACCCTTGAACTTGAACTTAAATGCAATCCAGTCGGTTCTTTTCAGGAGGAGATGAAAGGACTTTTCAGTGTAACTTCTCATGTAGGACTGAGATTTCATAGAAACGAGTACATGGAGGAAAGTTGTAAGCTGGTAGTTGCCACTGATTCCTTTTGAATCAAGGGTAGAGGTACTGTGCACCATGGGGGTTATGGCATCATTTCATGGAAAGTGTTCACAAGGAGAAAATACTACTTGAATTAGGGTCAAATCCTGAGTATAGTTGGAACCTACTTCTCAACAGCATAAACTTAATGGTGGCATTCCAGATGAGCACAGCTAGCTGCATGCAAACACAGATCTGCATTGAGGTCGTCTCATTAATTCTGACCTCCTCTTTAGCTGTACATTTTTATTTTGTAAATATGTGTTTCCATATTTCTCCTTCATAATCCTCCCTAAACCTGTGCAATCATCTGGTTGTCCTTACGAAATACATACGATCCTAAGCCTGTGAAATCATCTAATTATCCTTATGAAATAACATAGATTCCCAAGCCTGTGAAATCATCTGGTTGTCTTATGAAACACATTCCTAGAATATAGTTTTTATCCTCAGAAATTTCAACATTGCATGACCATTTTCCATCTTTATTAAATTACACTTCAGTGCATTTTTTCCGACAGTGTCCAGTGACCACTAACTGTAATGACTTGGTTTTAGACCGTCTTCATTTACTCCCCCGACTCAGTTTGGCGTCCCTTTGTTCTCCTCGGCACTCCACCCATTGTGCTTTCATATAGAGCTTAAGAATGAAAGCAGGGATTAGCTCTTTCTCTAACTCAATGAAAATGTATTTATAATCAGCATGTCCTGGGGTTGAGTGTCAGGTCTACACTTTACCCTCTTCTACAAAATCCTGCAGCACCCTTTCACAATGGCTACTGACAGGAAAGCAGATGACGTTCATTAACTTGACTGAAATTCGTATCTTCCTGGCAGTTGTGTGTAGTGCAGCCATAGGAGAAGATGACACATGAGTAGCATCATGACTAAGGAACAGCAGTTGTGTGGTCAGAGCAGCCTTTAGAGAGGCCAGCATTTTGACTAGCTTCATTTATATTAACATGGATTTCCGCTACAAAGGTCAGGCTTTACTTGCAAGTGTTTATTTTGGAGATCTTGTGGTACTGGAGATTGATCCTAGGGCTCACACATCAGGTCCCTTTTATTTATCTCAAAATAGTACATTTTAAAAAGCTGTGAATTTAATTAAATATTAAAACTCAATTGAAAATGTAGTATTTTTGATAGATTCTTTAAATATATTATTCATTTGGGTTAACCAAATTAATTTCTCTATTAAAAATTAGAAGTTTTGATAAATGAAGCTAGCTCTGCAAGCTTTAATCTGTGACTTCTGTGTTCTTCTTAAATTGTTTTTCTTATTACATTAAACATGAAAGTATATCAAATCATGTTCTTTCATGTAAAAATCCAAAAATATCCAAAGCTCATGCATTCTAAAAGACCAGTAGTAGTTTTTTATTAGCATGTATTAATTATGCCTAATATTTCATTATGACTTTTTCACATATGTATATAGTATACACATGTAAATTTTGCTCATGTTCACCCCTGTGACCCTCTGTTTTCCCTTCTCCCAGCTAGACCCCTCTCTCCTTTCATGACTTTTATTTTGGCAAACCAGTAAGTTTATCTAGTGCCATTTACAGGTGCATGGGTGACTTAGCAGTAACTACACCACAGAAGAAATCATTAACTGTCTATACATCCTCAGGGAGGGGTGGGGTCTTGTGAGCCCCTCCTTAGCAACGCCCCTCCCCCTCTATAACGGAATGCCAACCACGCCCAATCTTATGCAGGTCTGTGTATGTAATCACAGTTCATAAGTGTCAAGACAATGTTGGGCCTGGAATACGGTGATCCCCAGCACTCCAGCCCATCCAAACAGAAGCTGCTGTGACGAGCGTGGACAGTAGCATTGATCTTCTCTGGTTCTGTCTATTTTCGTGTGAAAAGATTTTGTTTTGTTTTAGGACTGGGTATCAAACCCCAGCTGGGCAAGCAGTCTACCACTGAGCTATAGCCTATCGCCTTATTATTTATCTTTAACAAGAAAACAACTATCTCCAGGACTAATTTTTTAAAGAGGTAGACTTTGAGGCCAGTTTCATTAAAGTGATGGCCTTTTGCAGGGAAAAGCAGGGTTTGACTCTCTCAGGAAAGTCCTTGTGTAGGATAGTGGCTAGCTTAAAGTACCCACAGATATTTTAGCTTTCTAGATGAGGTGGTAACATGCCACAAGAGGTGAAAAGGGACAGGTACTGGCATATGGAAAGACTAGGCAAGTTAAAAAAGACAGTGGCCATGCTGGAAAATTTTTTAATTACTCAGAATTCACATATTCATGTCAGAGTAGCTGCATTTAGTATCCTCCAGGAAGACAAACCAACATTTGCTCCTTCAGTTGGCCAACATGAAAAGAACTACAACTATCTATTCTTTAACTCCATCAAATACTCCAGAAGGATATACTATTACCTAAATAAACAGGAAGTGTATTGTCAGCAACTTTCAAAATTCTAGAATTGACAGAGACATCTCGCTACCTGGACAGTCATCAAAAGCTCTTTTGTACCATTGGAGCATCCGTCTTCAGCCTACAGGCCCATAGTATTTAGCAGACTTTTCCACAAAGCAGGAAATTTTAAAGACAATTCCGCCTATTTTGACAGTTTGTCAGTCATTTTCTTCTGTGTCCTGCAGAAAGTCTAGCAGACTCCTTCATGAAGCAGGAACCCTGAAGGATCATCTCACCTTTAGGTAAGTAAGTTCAGCAGTCATTTCTCTGTGGGTTCTGCAAGTCCAGTGAAACAGTTCAGGCAAGAGCAATATCTTGACCAAATGGCTAACCAATTCCATAATGCCCATCTTCCTCTTGAAGTAGATTGGTGCTGCCAGGAACAGATGTGTCTCACTGTTCTGAAAAGTCCTAAATTTTTTAAACATTTAAATGCCATATTCTAAAGGTCTCTGAAAGATTTGAAGAATTCCTATCTAACTGAAATATATCTCTATACATCTAGAAAATCTAACATTACTACAAGCTTGACAAAGATGACTCTATTAACCTATATTTCTTAATTATGCATTACATTTTTAAATGAGCTATACAATCACAATACCTTAATCAAGATCACAAATATATATATACATATAACAAAATTGACCTTAAATTTGTATCAATAAACCAAGAGCCATACCAATAAAAATTATTCATATCTATATCATACCCCCTTTGAATGTAAAAGAACATTTATAAACAATATTTGGGAATATGGGCATAGTTTTGTCCATACCGCTTCCTGCTCTTTTGGGGCGCTGTTTATCAGGTCTTTCATGGTGTATCCTGTGTTCATCTCAGTCAGCAGTTGGGCAAAGTAATTTTTTAAGGGTATTCACAGTGATCTTTCAATGGGGCTTGGTCTATCGAACCTTATTTGTTTGGAAGTATTCCACAGGTTCTCATCTTCTGTGGAAACAAAAGAAAAACCTCTTTTAAAGCACCATATGCTTAGACCCAAATTCTGAAGTCAAGATACCTTTAGAACATATATGCTGGTTTAGTTTAGTAGCACATACAATGAAATGTCTCTCTGTACTTAGCTCTTTTACAGTCAGAAATTCAAAGAAAACACAAAAATATACATAATTCAGACTCGCTGTGAATTTTTTATTTTTACATGGCTTATGTTTTTTACTCCTTTTAATTTATGACTATCTGTACTCTGTCTCTTTAAGGACTTCCCCCCTTTTTTTTAAAGCATTAACTTTATTTTACAACTCTATAATAATCTTTTATTTTCTCTTTTAAGCCTATGTACATTTATTTAAAAATATGACTGTGCTATTACTATGAGAAATATGGTAGTTCTGCTCTCACAGTTTAGCATGGTGGAGCCTCTGAGCCATGCGCATTGCCCCACTTTTAGGCACACCTTGAGTACACATTGCCATCAAGCAAGCCGTAGTACTTTACTCACAATACCCATCCAAATGCTCTGTCTCCCACAAGAGCCAGAGGTCACGCTAGCCGCATAGCCCAGAAAGCTGGCATTTTAAAACTGTGCGGCTTTTTTTCTTTTGCTATGGCTGAGTCAATAAACCATCTCTTAAAGGAACTGTGGCATGCCACTAGCAAACAGCAAAAAGCTGTGTTAAACTCTGTATTTTTGTGTTTAAAATTTAGCTCTCTCAGGTTTTTAATTGGATTTAGCCCCACGTTGGGCACCAATTGTTGCAAGGAAGGCCGCTTGTTCGTCCCGGCTGCCAGGCTAGCTTAGTCCCCAAATAACCACATAGATACTGTATTAATTAAATCACTGCCTGGCCCATTAGCTCTAGCTTCTTATTGGCTACTTCTTACATCTTAATTTAACCCATTTCTATTAATCTGTGTATCACCATGAGGTCGTGGCTTACCAACAAAGTCTTGGCACGCCTAGCTCTGGTGGCATGTCCATGGCTTGTCCTGACTCTGCTTTCTTCCTCCCAGAATTGTACTCTGGTGCTTTGCAGGAGCAGTATACACACTTACTGCAGGAAACTTCAGCACTGAGGTTGCTCCGAGTTTCTATTTCGTTTACTTTTCTGTGCTGCATTGTAGGGAATTTTTTTTGGCTCAGTCTTGTAATTACTTGATTATCTTAAGGGTTATCTTTTTTATTTTATGTGTATGAGTGTTCTATTTGCATGTATGCCTGCACCCCAGAAGACAGCATCAGATCCTATTATAGATGGTTGTGAGCCACTGTGTGGTTGGTGGGAATTGAATTCAGAACCTTTGAAAGAACAGCCATTGTGCTTTAACCTCTGAGCCAACTCTTTAGCCGCCTCCTATTTTGAATGTTTTCTTAATGATTTATCTGTTTTTATTTTATGTGCATTGGTGTTTTACCTGCATGTAAAGTGTAAGAGTGTTAGAGTCTTTGGAACTGGAGTTACAGACAATTTGTGAACTGTCATATGCATGCTAGGAATTGAATCTGCGTTCTTCAGAAGAGCAGCCAGTGCTTCTAACCTCTGATCCATTTCTCCAGCTCCTAAAGATAATGTTTATTTATGTTTTGTGTTCTTTTTTGCATTAATTTGTGTTCACCAAATCCATGCAGGAGCCCATGGAAGCTGTCAAACTGGAGTTGCAGGCACTTTCGAGTCACCATGTTGGTGTTAGGAACTGAACTCAAGTCCTTTGCTTGAATGGCATGCACTCTTAGCTACTGAGTTATATGTCCAGCATTCAATTATCTTTTTGTCTAATGTGCTGTTTAGTCTATTCTGGCTTTTAATAGAAATTGCCCATGTAGTTTTCATGCAGTGGAAGCTAGTAGTCTATAGTTTACTCTATTTAAGATCTACTTAAACTTTCTAATAAATGATTTCATGACCACATATGGTATCCTTCTAAGGAATGGTGTGCTTTAGTCTTTTCATTTTTATCATAGCATAAACCCTATAGTGGCACCTATCAAAGTATCTCCTTTTATTCAGAAGTTAGCTAGAGTAAGGCACTGATTATCTAACCATTTACTCTCGTCCCTCACACTCTATTGGCTGACATGCTGTCCACTTGTTTCCAGGGTTGTTTGCACACTTGCTACTTTTTGTTCCTTCCCAAACTCTGCTTTAATCCATTTTCTTGTGCACCATAATATTTTTGTTTTAGAGCATTTGTGGATATTGCCACATTATCTTACACAAACATTTGAGGTGAGCGTATTTTCTTTTTCAAGATTAAGATTGTGCCATCGCAATTTCTGCCATCCATTTTGAGGGTTATTTTCTGATTATATTTCTCTCTCTGTACATTCTGTTAATGTTATTTAAAAAGTTGAAGCATATTTTTCATGTATAAATATTTCTGTTATAGAGCATTCATTGTTGTTACCAAACACATTTGATGTTATGGGATTTTGTTTAAGTTAATTGATTTGAAAATAGTTCATAAAATACTTGGTAGAGGATTTAAAAACATTATAGAAATGTAAGCTATTATTTATAACAATTATATGGTTTTAAAGACTACCAAGCATTATTGAAACAGCACTGTAACTTTCTCTTTTCTGTGACAGAAAAGGGACAGTGGCAGTTGGAAGTGGAACAGGACCAGGATGACAAAAGATGAAGAGGAATAGAAAAACAGGCAAGAAATAGAGGAAAGTGAACAGTGACAGATTCAAATGATAATGTCCCGCCCAATTCAGGATCCTGTTCCTGTTCTTCAAGGTGTTGTTATTTAAGGTTGAGTGCCATCTATCCCAGGTTACTCTTAAACTATTTGTACAGCTTGGGATGACCTTGAAGTTTTGATTATTCCACCTCCACATCCTAAGTGCCAGGGCTGCAGGTGTGCTCCAGTGCACCTGGTTTATGCATTTCTGGGATCAAACGTGTCACTTGCGCCAGGCAAGTGTTCTACCACCTGAGCTCCTTCGCTTTTCTGTTAGCATTGCTGCGTAGAACTTGGGCTATTTACTTGCTTGATCTCACTTCTCGGGGGGATAGGTATTTGAGCAGAAATAAAGAGGATTAAACAAGATGCATAGTAAAAGGAATTGGCCAAAATTGACCTTGAGCTGACCAAAAAAGTAGCATGCTTGTCAAATCTGTACTTTACAGCTTCCTGGAGTTAACCTTGTTCCCCCTGGGAAGCCCTCCATATCTGCCATGTACATGTGTGTACATGAAGCAGTCACAGAAACATACCTTTTCCTGCACATATCATGGAGGTGGCAGGAGAGGTGGAATCATGCAGAGGCTTTGGCCTTATATGCATGTATGAAACAGGTTTTTATTTTAAGTGCTTATCTAATTACTTATATGAGCTTCCATAAATTTTTAACTTCTCTGTTTTCTTCTATCCACCCATTCATCCACCCACCCACCCATCTGTCTATTCACCCACTCATCAATCCACCCACCCACTTACCCACCCATTGATCCATCCACCCCCTTACCCACCCATCGATCCACCCATCCATCTATCCACCCACCCACTTTCCCACTCATCGATCCACTCACCCACCCATCCATCAATCCATCCATCCACCCACCCACTTACCCACCTATCTATCCACCCACCCACTTACCCCACTCATAGATCCACTCACTCACCCATTGATCCACCCACTCACTTACCCACTCATCGATCCATCCACCTACTCACCCACCAATTCATCCCATCCATCCAACCATCCATCCATCCATCCATCTTGGGTAACATCATGCTAGACTGCGTTCTTACCATTCTTTAAACTTGTGTTTTCTTCCCGCCTTTCCCTGTGGAGGCCTGTCTGGCACAAGGGCTTCTGCTGCATGTTATTGTTTTTACATACTTTGTTTGCCTGTCAAATGAAGGCTCTCTGATCTTTGGTTTTCATGGCACCTTCATTAATCTAGGAGTAGCATGTGAACAGACTGAAGGGCAGAATTGTCTAGTATAAAGCAGTGCTTCTTAAACAGTCTCCACAAACTGTAAGGTTGTTAGTGACAGATTCTGCGAAAATGTGAGTTCCGTCTCCTTTAAGGTTGAGAGGGGTGGGGAGTCCATATGCCTCTCAAGCTTCCAGAGGATTCTGATGAAGTGAAACTGGGCACCACCCTTTGCAGGTAGCAAGGCCTGTGGGGTAGTTGAGGAACAGAAAGGATGATCAAAGTGAAAAGCTTTTCTTTTCCCAAAGAAAATCTACCTACTGCTTGTAGAGAGAGAGAAGTAACTGGGGTGAGAGAGGCAGACCTCGCTTGTGGCTTTGAGTAACTGGCGAAAGTTAGGTCCCATGTCATCCACTGTGGTGTAACTGTAAGTGCTTCAGAGCTCTTTCTGTTTTCACTCAGGTTTCCTAGCCAGTTTTTGAAGCAAAACTTTTCTCCACTCTATAAACTTAAAACTTGAAGGGTTGCTTTACTAGTCAAGAGGATGCAACTGGTTTTTGTAGTGATTCCTGGAGGCAGGATCGACATTTCAAGCTGAGGTAGAGGTAAGAGCCAGTGGCTGAACCAGGTGGGACAGAAACTCGCATTAACAGGTTTTAGTTTTCCAGGCTTTGTGTAAAATCATGATGGGAGGTGTGTGGAGCTGGTGGAGTGTGAGACTATTGATTAATTCACACTAAAGTTAGCTTGTGTTATGATATAATTCAGTCAGCCAGTCTTGGCTATCAGCACACCATTCATTGCAGGAAATAGAAGTTAGATTCTCAGGATTGCCTTTGGAAGCCTCATTTTCTCAAGAGAGTGAATGAATTTATGATTCACAGTTTTTGTATCCTGGAAATCTGGGTCAATGTGTATGATACTACATATCAATAATACTAAAGTTATAGAAGAAAGCAGAGTTTTATAATTTTTATAGTAAACTTCAAATTTTGTTGTATGTCTTACTTTTTAGGACATCTCAGTCTAATTTTCAAGGAAGACTACAGCCTTTGCTTGTTCTTAAAGTCACCGTCACCGAGATAAAGGGCACTTCTGTTTTTACTCTTTTTCTTATTCCATTTGGAAAGATCACCGTAGTTGTAGCTATACATAAACAAGCCATTCTATCCGCAGCAGAGAGGTGGTGCCCTGGTTGCAGGGTTTGACGGTTTCTCAGTGAAATTCAGTCTCTGGTATTTATAGTATGTTTGATTAAATTTTATAAAGATTGTCTTATGCATGACTTTAAAAAATTCAGTGCTTGGTATTCACCTTTAGGTGTTGTTCAGCCCAGTGTTAGGTCTCAGCATCTAAACTCTTGATTTTCATGTGCTAAGTGCATAGATTTATTGCTGCAGTTTGAACATTTTTAAATTAAAATATATCTTTCATTCTGAATGTATTGATTTACACATCTCTGTGTCAATATTAAGTCAAGTGAATTTTCCAATAAGTTCAAAAAGATGTGGCAGAGCAAGCTGAATGTATTAGATTTGATAGAGTTTTCTTGTCTGTGTGCTTGGGCATCTCAGCTTTCTTAGTTTTGATTAGAATTTATTTTAAAGATAGCACTCAAATTTAACAACACTTTCCCATGCCTCCTAGTATTTTTAATGAATAAATTGCTTCTGGAAACCTTAATGCATTATGGGCATTCTTTATTACTATTTTTTTTAAAATGTAGGCATTTTTATTTAAGTTATTATAAGATATACTAATATTTGGATTTTGTGTCTTAAGGTCATTTTTCTTTATATTTTTTAATTTAAGAGTAATTATATTTAAAAATAATAGCAAAATAGGACACATCACTTCATTGGAAATATTTACTTTCTTAAAAGTTGAAACACTACACATAATAAATTACAATTTCAAAGTGTACATTGGAATAAATAGTTTATGGAGGATTTTAGGTGTACAATCTATATTTTCACTAGTGCAGAATGTCATTACCAGGAGCTTAATATGAATGAGGATAACCAGCTCCATAACATAATGACAGGAGATGGTTTCTTGGTTCATCAAGTGATGCCTTTCAAGTTCCTGGATATGTTTATTTGATTATCATTTTAGATAAGAGCTTTAGGCTTCATGAGTGTGCTCATATCCATGATGTTCCATTAGTCCACCTCTGACTTGAGAAGACAAAAGATTGGCAAACATTTAATATGCGTGTGTGCATTGTGTGATAAAGAAATGACAGGGACGTTACTCCACCGGTGAGACACTTTGTTGGTGCGTGAAAATGTTAACATTAAAAGAGAATGATTTAAATGGTGACAGAAACTTAAGCTAGATTTTTGCAGACTCATTATAAAGCGGAAGAAATGTTTCTCGTTGCAGCAGTGCTTGCACTGTATCCTGCTAGTCATCCCATTTAAATCAGGTCTCCTGGTGCTTTCCGTCCTCTGGGAACAAGGAGGGTTGTACTACGGTGTAAAACCGGTTGCTGTAAATAGCACTCTAGCACCAGGAACCAGAGTTGGGTGTAGTTTTTAATTCTGACCAGTTAGCGCTTTAGGAATTTCAGTCCCCATGCAACAAAACTTAACTGGGTCTCTGAACAAAGTAACTGATTTCGGCAGAAACACAGCTAACACTTTATAATCTGAAGTCAGTACTATGCCAAGCTGTTACACAAGCTTGCTCATTTAGCCTCATAACTGCTGTATATAAATAACATGGTGATGTATCCCAGTTTTACAAGCCAGCAATGAAGACATAGGTTCACTATTTCCCCCTTGGTCCTGAAGCATAGTGAATGGTGCCTGGACTAGAGGTGGTCTGTCCACGGTGCAGAAATGGAGCCCTGTAGCATGACCATGTGTGCCCCTCTAGTACACCGAAATCTGGGGACTTTAGTTGCCGGATTTGCATTGTCCTTGCTCTATAAGGAAAGGTCCTGTTTTGAAAACACAGTTGATGACGTTTCTAGCTGGAAATGTGAAAAATAAAGCTCTTTTTTAATGTAAGTTTTATTTTTCCAGACATGATATTGGCAGTTAATCTGCTTCTCAGGGTCCTGTTTCAGAATTTTTACAAAATTGTGCAGCAAAAACAAAAGTGTTGAAAACCCACAGTACGATCATCACTGCTCGTTGTATATTCAGTCATATGCTTAATCCTTATCCCCTTCACATTGTCAATACCCATCTAATTCCACTTTAACAACTGTAATTGGCTGATGGAGTAGAAGATATAGATTTGTTTTCTTGATGACTCCTTGACTTTTTTTCCTCTGGTAATACTAATAGAATTCCAAATCCGTACTGGTGCGATCATGTCATGAGCAGGTCAACAGTCATGTCAAGGTCCTATTGGAAAGCTCATAGCCCACATCTTAATTTAGACTTAGCTATCTTTTTCAGTTGTATGTGCAATTGTAAGCAATTTTTTCAAGTCTCCACTCTCCATTATAAAAGAATTCATTTAGTTCAAAGGGGATAGTTCTGCATGTGAATTATGTGCCTGGCTACCATGGAGTAAATAGAATATATAAAAATCTGGGCACCCCATTATTGTGTTATATACATTTATTTTCTGTTGTCAAGTTACATAGATTGAACAAAAATTGGAAAACCTTTACCATTTTCTTTTTTGCAATCATAATTTGTTATATAATTTATAGTAATGAAACATGAATAATTTAATGGTATTAAGTTCTAGGCAAGTGTCCTTTGTCCTTACATTAATTATACCTTGACCATTAGGAGTATTGCCCACCAGTTTGTCGTTAGTGCTCCAGTTTTTATTCTGTGAGATATTTCTTCATAATAATAAATAAGTTCATAATGGTAAATGAAATTTAAAGTTATTAAACTACTTTTATTGTGGGGTAATATGAAATGCAGGCCAAAGCAAAACAAATATTAATATATGGATATAGAAATGAATATATAAATATGTGTATGTATTCATATATATAATATATACACATGCCCCTTACATAGTTCTGTTTTTGTCTCCTTACAACCGAATATTAAACCTATCAGCTGTACTACTTCCAATATAGAAATAGATACTCCTCGCTGTGTTATAGATAGAAATAGATAATAATGACTTTAATCTACTGGATTTAGATTTCAAACAGAAATGAGCTTGGCCGTGAGCCTCCCCTCCATAGAACTTAAAGCAGAGGCATTCTAATTATTGTTGATATTTTTACATTTTGTAATGGTTCCATTACTTTCTTATTACATTGAAGTCTACGGCAGGTCTTTGCACTGTGGCTTGGTTTGCTCGCGTACACTTGTTACCCTCACGTGTAGAGCTCATCCCCGTCCTGGCCAGGCCGTATTACCATACTAATAGGTTTCTGGTCCTGCCACTTGTTTGCAAGGCCAAAGCGATTAAATTGGAAGCACATAAAGAGTCAGTAATGGTGTTCTCATGCCATGATGCACTGATCTTTTATATCAGTTGTATTTTACATCTAAGCCACCTGGAATTTTTGGTCAATAAATCCAAAATTTTATTTTGAGTTAATAAGCTTACCTATTTCTGGATTTCTCATAGTAAAATGGAATTATTTGTAAAATAAACTAGTATAAACCCAGATGGCTTTCTCTCAAGGTAATGACTGACTGCGCTGACAGCGAGAGGATGTTTGGTGTCATTTTGTGTTTTTATCATGTCGTATGGTGTGAGAAGTCAGAATATGACCTTTTCCAGGGCCAGTGCAAAATACAATAACATGGCTCTTTGTCTGACCATTGTTGGAGCAACAAACCTTGCTGTCCAAGCTCCATTCTCATCTCAGCTTTACGAAAAGATAGACATTTGACTTTTTCCCAGATGTTTGCACATCCTCTGTCTGTTTCTTCTGTTTTAAGAATGGGAACCTTAGGTGTTCTTTTCTTAAACCTGCAAGGGATATCAGTGAGTGCAAGGCCTACGTGATGCCTTGGACCTGAGAAGCTAGCTGGCACTTTCCAAACTTATGTGAGTTTCTTGGGGATCAAAGGAGAAAATAATCCCTTTCTTTACCATAGGTCAGTACTGTGGATGTGAGATCAAGTTTTGTAATATGAACGGAGCCTGCTTCTTGGGGTATCTGTCTCGCCCAGTACCCCACAGCCACCAAGTCCCAAAGAAAATCACACAGAGATCTTCATAAGTTATAAAACTGATTGGCCCATTAGCTCAGTCTTCTTATTAGCTCTTGTACTT
>LOEQ01008121.1:36767-51328 GCA_001685075.1 Bramus lutescens
TCTCCTGTTCTACTTCCTGTCTGGTTTACCCGCCTATACTTCCTGCCTGGCCAACCAGTGTTTTATTAAAATACATGATTGACAGAATACAGACAATTCTCCGGCACCACTGTTTTATACTTTTCTAACTCCTAATTTGATCTTGGGGGCCTGAGTGGCTGTAACACATGGGAAGTGTATCATGGATGCCCAGAAATGTTCATTCCCTCACCTCTTCTTTTTAGGTCTGTGGTTGTCCCATTATTGTTACTTCTCCCCTTGGTAGATGGCTGTTCTGCTAACTGCAGGTAGATAAACCATTCAGTACCAAACACAGTCTCTGAGTGTCATTGTGGCATCAGTAGAGGGGCACTTCCTGACACTTCCTAGTCTTGGCACTCTAGGGATTCCAGTCATCTCTGTCAGCTTCAGGCAGTCCCAGAGCACTTACGGCCTTCTTGCTTTCATTCTGAATTTCCATGGCAGCTTCTGGGTCATAGGCTGGGGTGGGACTTGGGGAAATGAAGACCATTGTGGAAATCATACTCTGTGACTGAGTGTCTGAACATGGATGAAAGACATGTTTTAGGTCTCTGCTCTGTGAGGACTCTATGCGCTGTATGTTTCTTTGCCTGTTCAGCATTGGACGTTTTCTCTGAATGGACATCCAGTGACAGTCATGTCTGAGGATAATCAGTGTTTGTCATGGTGTCTAACGACTCACTCCTAGTGTGTATACATATTTAGATTATGCATTTATTTGCTTTTTAAAAAGCACCTTTTCTGGTGCCATTTGTACAAAGTAAATAGTTGTGTTCTGTTCAAAATAATTCAGTAAATGTATTTACTTAAGACATTAATTGCGCTGTCTCTACAGTTGGTCCTTTGAGTATTACCGTTATTTGAACAATTTTGTGGTATAATTAATAGCCAAGTATGTTGGTTGTAAAAAGGATATCTAGCAGTTTTGACACTGAGAATTATAAAAGACAGGTTTGTGTTCTGGCCATAACTAACTTGCAGTTCACCTTACGCTCTAGTAACATATGACATTCCTTTTTCTCAATGCCTTGCTTCAAAGTTTATTTAGGAAGCTTATCTGTTTGCCAGTTCTCTGTTCTCCTGCTTAATTAAATTTAGAAAATAGGTCTTTTTTTAAGAATTGGATCACTCAGAGTTCATGTTTGTTGAATTTTTAAAAATCACATTTCTGTGTCTATGTTTAAATGGTTTAGATACTTATCAGAGGTCATTCATGCTAGGAGAAAGAGGGTGACATTCAGCTTAACATTCCTTCCCAACTTTACAGAATATCTCTGTAATTAAAGAGTTGAAAATTGTGCAAGTCCTTTGCACGGAATAGCTGTCAACATGCTGGCGCTGGATTTTGCTGATTTTTTTTCTTCTAAGTGACCACAATTATTTTAATGCTTTAAATGCAACTTTTCCCATTTTCCAACAACAAAGACCTCTTCAAATGTCTCACAGTGCTTAATCGAGAGAAACAGTGTGATAGTGGGCTGAATCTTGAGTGCACAAAGAGCTGCTGGGGGAGAGAGAGGGCATCTTCTGGATAAGCTTCCAATATGATGAGAATGATAACAGATCTGCCACTTGTGCAAAAGACAAGCAGGCTTTTAGTGCATTTGACTTTACAAACTGTCATTTTATTTGTTTAGAAAGCATATTTTAGATAAATGATCTGGGAACTGTAGTGTCAGACGGCCTTGTACTTTGAACATTTTGTATCTCAGGATATCTGAATGATATTTTAACATTTCTTTAAAAGATATAAAAACTCCTTTTGAAATGTATTTGTATTAAGATACATTGATTCTCGATTTATTAAGGTTTCTTAATTTTTTATTAGTGACATATACTGTGCTCATAATTGTCTTTTCTCTCTGAAATATGTGGCAATGTATGCCAGTTGTTCAGAAAGTCATATAATATATGTAATATGTAGTATATATTCGTCTCAATGCCTGGCCTCTCAGACTAAGTAATGAGAACTTCATAGGCATACAGCTGAGACACTGGGTGTGTATTAGAGATTTGCTGGGGCTGGAGAGATGGCTCAAGAGTTAAGAGTGCATTCTGCTCTTCGGAAAGAGGACCCATCTTCAGTTCCTAGCACCCAACGTGGGCAGTTCACAACTGCCAGTAAGTCCAGCTGCAGGATGACCCAACCCCACCAGCGTCTGAGGGCAGCTGCACTCACCACCATGTGCAGAAGCAAACACAAAATCACAAACAATAAAACCAACACTTTAAGGTCTAGTATAGAACCCGAATGGGAAAGTTATGGAAGAAAACAGGGAGTCTTAGAATGCTGGTTTTTAGCCTACTCATTTTGGGGCTGTCAGCACATCATTTTAATTTTCAATAAAACTGTTTCATCATTGAGGTTATTGTATAGATCTGCTACTGTTTGTGCCACAAAAGCTGAGTGCTCACGGCATTGAGAAGTGGCAGGTGGTAGTATGTGTATGTATTCTGGAGTTGTCATATAGTTACCTTGGAATTATAGGTGTGGGCCACTGCTTCCAATTTAACATGGCTTTTGACAGCCTACTCACCTTTCTACCTGTTTGCCTCATCCTCCTCCTGAGTGATGCCATTCAACCCGAACTTCTCCCTACAAGACAAAGAAGAAACACACATTGTATTCAAATCTGCTCAAACCTCTGGGCTGATAGGAATACTCAGACATTCATTGTTACTCAGAAGTGCACTATTTCTTATCTGTCAGATGGCAACAGATATGCAGAGCAATGACCAAAGACATGGCCGCATGTTCTCTCAGGCCTTAGAAGAAGAATAAAAATGGGTTCACCCAGAGTGAGCTCTGAAGGGAAATGGTGCTCAATCCCAGCAGGAGGGCTACTCACCCAGAAGAGGGTGCTCCTAACCTCAAGATGGTGGCACTAGAGCAGGGAGAGGACCTGTGGTAGGCTTTAGTCAGGAGCTAGACAGAGTTAAATGCAGGGAGAATCTATAAAGGAGTCGTCTTGTAAGCAGAACACCTAGGTCTCTTCAGCCCTAGAGACATTCTTTTCTAAGGTAGCAGAATAAGCGACCACACAGTTGCACTCTAACTACATGGGACATGTCAAGTGACAGAGCCAAGACTACAGAAGCTTGGACAGGGTGAATTCAGTGCTCTAAAAAGTAACAGAGATCTTAGTTCATGAACTTACAAAACACATGTCTCTAGGGAAAAAGAAAAACTTCTTCTGGACAATAAGTTTCATAAATTACTGGCTCTGGTTGTAAATTCAAAAGATGTTCAACTGACTACAAAATTTGAAATGATAATCCCTTTTACCTCTCTCCCCAAACTAATGTGTCATTAGGCTGGCTTATAAAAAGCCCATGTAAGGTAAATACACTACTTTTTTATTTCTTAGACACTCCACTTGAAGGATCAAAGAATAAACATTTTTAAAGGATAGAGTACAGACATTTACTAATGAAGTTGAAATTGAAAGAGTAAATAATTTACCCCAAATAACGAATCTTTTCTTTTTCTATTCATTTTTTTTTTTTTTACTTCACACATTGTCCAGAATAACTTAAATTCCAGTTCTCATTTGCTTTTGGAAGCTTTGCAGCAGCTCTGGTCTTAAGTTTTGATCTTCTGTTGTCTTCATGACATGCTGATGTCTCTGTCCTGGTGTTTTCTGTTCATCCCTGGCCTCATTCTGGAGCTCATATGTACCCATATATTATTTCTAAGTGGGTGTTTGTGTGGTCCATTATCAAAATTTCAGCCGCAAAAATTGATTATTCTCCTCTGATTACCAATGAGGAGAATTTAAAAAGCATCCGTTGCTTTACTCAGTTTTGAATAATCTTCTAACTTTTAGTTGAATCAGACGTATTAACTGATTGAGCATATGGGTTCTGAGATGTGTCTCTGCTCCTTTTTGTCATTTGGAGCAGTCGTGTCAAATCCTGACCACTGCCCCTTGTGTACTTTTTCCTATTTCCAGTACATAGCAGTGCTCTTATTGTGTGACCGAGTAACTCTCATTTGGGTGAAGTAAGCCTTAGCATCATCCTCATCCCCTCTTTCTTTTGTAGTAATTTGCATTGTTAGTGCAATGTGGGATGTCCTTCTGTATATGGTTGCTTTTATTGATCAATGAATAAAGCTGTTTCAGCCAATGACTTAGCAGAGTAAAGCTAGGCGGGTAATCCGAACAGAGATGTAGGGAGAGAGTAGGGGGAGTCGAGGAGATGTCGTGTAGCCACCCAAGAAGCAAGATGTGCGATAACAAACCACAGGCCTCATGGTAAAATAGAAACTAATAGAAACTGGTTGATTTATAGAGACAACTAGCCAAAAATAGCCTAAGCCATTGGCTAGATATTGTATCTGATATTCAGCCTCTGAGTGGTTATTTGGGAACAGGCAGGCAGAGAAACCGGTCCAGGGGGACTAGTGGGAAGGAGAAGAGCCCTTCAACCTGCATCAGTGAATCTCATCGTCAAGTCTTTTGAGTCGGGTTCTTCCAGTCACCTTCAGCCTACCTCCTATTTTACAATCATCCCATCCCTTTTCAGATTTTTACTGCAGCTGTAGCACGATTAATAAAAACCCAGAGACAGAAACTGAGATTCAACTTGAAGGTCAGAAAAGCAAAACAGCCAGCCACTGACTCTTTTCTCTACCTCAGTCTGAAATAGTGATCCTGCCTCAGAATGAGACTGTGAGTGAGAGCTGTCTCCTCCCATCTTATATTCCTCGCTAGGGCTAGGTTTAAAGGCGTGCACCACAGAGATTAAAGGCATGCACTGCTTGGTTTCTGTGGCAACTAGTGTGGCTACTGGGATTAAAGGCCTGTGTCACCACTGCCTGGTCTGTAAGGCTGACCAGTGGGACTTTTTTACTCTCTGATCCTCAGTCAAGCTTTATTTATTAAAATACAAATGAAATGTCATTACACTGCAGCTGTTGGCTTTGCTTTTGCTATGTTACAGTATACATAGTATAATGGTTGCATAACACTTTATCATGTAGCTATAAAATATTCCTTGTGTTTAGGGGATCATTTTTATTCTGCCATAAATAATGGTTTGGAACATCTTTGTGAACTAAAGATCATTTCTTCCAAGACACATGACACATGCATGTAGTTGTTTCCTTAAATATGTTACTTTAGTAGAATTCCTTTGTCGAAGAGATTGTAGATATTAGATATTTAAAGCCAAGAGGTTTATATAAATTTATCATTTGTGTCTAAACACATGTAGCATCAGGCAAGTTCAGCATTGCATATAGGCATTCCTCTGCTTTAGGTGGGCATGTTCATTATTGAATGTAAGGCGATACAGTTTATGGTGAGATCCAGCTCAGATATGGTGCTCGTACCTCCATACATCACAGTTCCATTGTTTATGTAACTTTAAGCATCATAATAGATAAATAGAGCATTACAGTAATGATAATCCTGATCGTGAATTGTGAAAGAAACACCAATATTCTTAAACAAATGCTAGGTGTAATTAACAGCTGTATTTGCTGAGTAATACTTCAGTTTTATAGCTGTACATTCAGAGCTATAAAAATCCTTTTAGTATTTAACGGTTTCCCTGAAAATAGTTGTATTATTGTGAATCTAAAAGCCTAATCTTTTACCATATGTTTCCAATAGAAACAATTGTTTTAATGGCATGAGAGGAAATTGTGTGTTTTATTAGAAGTAGAGCTTTTAGTATCAATAGTCTATAGCATCTCATGCACTGTGGTGTTGATGTACAAAGATGGAGCCCCAGTGTTTTAATTAATTTTTATAATCATCTTTTAAGGATCAATTTAATGTTGCTTTTGGATGCATGCTTTTTTTGGTCATTTTCAAAGTAGTCAAGACTAGGTAAATTAATAATAAAGGAATGCAAGCTGAAGAGTGAATGTTTTCTTATTATTTGAATAGATGGATTAGATTTCCATATAGTGGGAAACTGGATCTGTGGAGTACATTCATATGTTATTTTTGCCTTCTGCTCAACTGTTGATTTCTGTGGACTATATATAAGAAATATGATAATGCCACAGCTGTCGTTTTATGTGTAACATTGTAGTAACAGTTACTACATACACCTCCTCAGGACAGTGGCAGACCACCTAAGGATGACACAGGGCATCCCTGTAGCATAGGGATGTCCATGGTCAAAACCATGAAACAGGTAAGATTTGGTGTTACCGCAGCCGATTCTCTTTTTTTTTTTTTCTGTTATGAATTAGCTGAGCTAAGGCTGAAGGAAGTGAGTCTCTCTGTTAACAAAGTCCAACTCAGGGAGCTTGTGTCCTTCACCTTACCTTGTTCAGAATAGTTTTGTGTATATTACACAGACTAGAGCACACAGAAAAGCACAGAACTTTTATTTATTGCTTTTTGAGTCTTAAATGTATTCAGTGGAAAGAACCTTTCTTCACCTGGAAATGTGGAGATGTTGCTGTATTATCTTAATGGTTAAAAAGAAGGAAACATAAAACCAATGTGCTATGGGAACGTTCCTGCTGGTTTATGGCATAAAGTCACAGTTAGTCAGGAGAGGTGTGTCAAACTTACATCTGTGCATATTTACTCCTAAGTCTCAAGAGTGTTGCAGCCTTGCATTTTCCCATGACATCACTGCTATTCACTGTTAAAATAAATGAAAGAAACTTTAGAAATGGTAAATGTTTTACTTTGTCTTCGAGAATTTCCTTAAATTTCTTGTAGAATAGTCACTTCTGTTTTCAAAGACAGAAGTCCCCTCCTTGAGGGAATGTCCTGTCTGCATTCAGAAACACCTCTGTACTCATTTGTAGAACTACATTTCCACCTTCTGAACTTCTCCCAGTCTTACCTAAAGTTGAGGGATGTTGCGGGAGCTCCTTCTGCTCCTTCAGCCAATAGCCGCTAAGATACCAGCCCATTGGGGCATGGTCTCTCTCTCTTTAAAAAAGCAGCAACTGCTCTCAGCTCGCTCTCTGGCTTCCGGCTCTGCTTCTGACGACTAGGCTCCTTTCCTGATTGCGCAGAGGGCTATGGTCTGGGACGGTGATCTGTAAGTTTCCCTTTTTAAATAAATAACTATTCTATTAATTATAATTCCGAACTGGTGTGGGATTGTTTATGACTTACGCCTTCAGAGGGAGGAGAGCAGCTTTTAAATCTGTGCTAAGCAAAAATTTTGAGTACAAAACATATAAAAAGATACTAAGTCAGATTACAGACACCTCTTCTTAGGCTAATTTCTAACAGCTTCATGCAGCATCTTTGTCCTTGTGCGTGGACTTCTGGCACACTCATGAGTACTGCGTGAGCTAGGACATCTTTGTATCTCTTTTCTGATGTTGGTTTCTACAAAGACAAAGTCTTCCAGAATAGATGAATGTTGTGTCTTGGATGCTATATGCAGACATTTTAGTGTATTCTAATTTGACCATAAACTGGAGAAAACTTGTGACTGAAATGAAAAAAGTAACATAGGCCATTGTGTCAGACTTTGAATTTGCTTTTTCTATTGCTGGAAGGTAAGCTTGACTCAGTGCTGTGATGTGTGGAGTCACACTGAGTGTTTGCTGTGCTCAGAAAACTAATGGGAACACTCACTTGGGGAAAGACAAATGGCGTTAAATGAGAAAACACACCATGAATTGCAAATGGAGCCGAGTTAATTTGTTGCTACAGTCATGTTGCCCTACTGTTAAATGAAGGCTGTGTAATTATCTTGCTGGCAGAGATAATGTCAAAACCTCATTTCTCCTTACATGCCTCGTTTTTACATGAGGGCTAATTGAGCTGCAAGGTGACAACCGATTAGATGTGGCCATCATCCGGGTCTCTTACTCAGTTTGGAAATAACACTAATGCCTTTTTAAAGTGAGGATTTTTATCAGATGTGAAGTAAGATATTGAAGAAACTTCTAAAATTCCTATGGAATTCACAGTGCCTCTTACTGTTTGTAAATCATCTTGAATACACGAACCTTCTTCTTGTTGTTGGTGGTTTTTGTTTTTGTTTTGTTTTGTTTTTGAGACAGGGTTTCCCTGGCTGTCCTGGAACTCACTCTCTAGACCAAGCAGGTCTCAAACTCACCTACCTCTGCTGGGATTAAAAGTGTCCACACCACCACCCAACTAAATGAACCATCTTATGCATACTTGCTCTTGAGTCTCCTGAACGCGGTACGCCAGCTATGGAGACATATTTTTTGTAAAGTCCTTATATTTTCATTCAGTCTAAAGTTATTTGTTTTCTGCTTCCTAGTTTCTGAAAGTACAACTTTTCAGAGGTTGAAAATATATTTGCAGTAAAGTAATGGAAAAAATATACTTTATTGATGCCAGTCCAGTTGATGTTTTGATCCCTTCTGTGGTGATATCTAAAACAGCTGCAAACCTTCTTCTCTTCCTCACAGTCACAGTGTCTTGTAGAAATCGGTGTCCCTGTCTTTAGGACCTCTTCAGGTTAATTTTGGTACCTTCCAGGAGAAAGGAAACTTTTCTATTACATATCCCAGGAGGTAAGTGATGAACAGTGGTGCTGTCTGTTTTTGAAGTAAGGCTGATGGTTGGTTCCTGCTGCTTAGCCCCAAAATAATCACACAGAAACTGTATTAATTAAATCACTGCTTGGCCCATTAGCTCTAGCTTCTTATTGGCTAACTTTTACATATTAATTTAACTCATTTCTATTAATCTAGGTATTGCCACGTGGCTGTGGCTTACTGGCAAGATTCCAACTGGCATCTGTCTCCTGTGGCTCCATTGCTTCTTTCTGACTCCGCCTCCTTTCTCCCAGCATTCAGTTTAGTTTTCCCCACCTATCTACATTCTGACCTGCTATAGGTCCAAAGCAGTTTTTTATTCACTAATGGTAATCACAGCGTACAGAGGGAAATCCCGCATCAGTCTGTGGTTTCTGATGCTCCTGAAGAGATGCTGGACACAACACATTACCTCAAGGGAAAGGCTCATAGTGGCTGTGTGCCTGCAAGTTCCATTGAGCCAACAAATAAATGACCATTCTGTTGGGAGAAGTTCTCAGCTTAATGTAGTTCTACAGAGAATCCAATGCCAGATTTTTAAATAAGCATAATAGGAAGGTATTCCTTTCTGTGGAAGATCTGAGGTTTGAGACTACGCATCAATGCAACAGAGATTCTTTGGAGTGTAACACAGGTTAGCATGCAGTATGAATAATCCTGTGGCCAGGCAGCAGCTTTCTGAAAGCTGTTAACCTCCACTGCAGGAACAGTAAAAAGCTAACACAGTAAAGATAACATAATGCCAGGTATTTTATAGTGTTTTTCTTGTTTTTGATTATTTTTCAGACCCAGGGCTTTGTATGTACCAGGCTCATGTCCTTTCAGTGAGCTCCCCATGTAGTGCCCTTAAGGGTCTACGTTTATTCATGGTTGAAATAGCAGGAGGCATAGTTGGCTTTTTCTGACCATTTCCTAAAGTAGGAAGTGTTCTAGTTCCTTTAAAGGAGTACTCTAGATGCCAGGGCATCTCTTGCCAACAAGAGAGGATCATCGAGTGCAGAGAGCTCAGGGACCTCCTCGGGATTGCTCCGCTAATCAGCAACCCTCCTCAGAGCTGTGGTTCAGGACAGCCGTCTCCCTCTGCAGTTTGCTAATGAGAGAAGCAGAGCAGCAGACCTAGATGAGATGAGCAGGGAGTGTACAGCTGAGCTTCCCGTTTGTCTCTCCTCCCTGCCGTGGCTTTTGGCTTAGTTATTTTCATTCATAGTCTTAAGAGCAGGAACATTTTCATTGTCCCAGACACAGCAGTTTTCTAGCTGTGTTCCGTGAAGCCTTTGTCCCCTTGGTTCAACAGAGAGTAGGCATCCAGCCTGCCACTAGTCACAGTGACCCATGCAGCTTAGATTCTGAGCAAGATGTTTACTAGGAAAATTTCCACTGGCTCAAAAGTTGCAAACTCCTGTGCTCTGTCCTGTGCCTTGTTATCAGCTTGGTTTACACATGCTTATGCTAGTTCTGCATGTGGGCGCAAGATGAGCTGTGTTCCTTCAGTACCGCCTGCTTCTAAGCTATTCATTTCCTCGCCAGACCCCAGAGCAATTGTGGGGCCATTTGGAGCTGCTAGCATTGAGCCTGACTCCTGGAGCAATGGGCACTTTCACATTTGCTCTGCCATTTGCTCATATAGAGAACAGATTTTTGCCTGGTTGGGTTAGAGTTCAGTTTGCCTGATTAAAGAAGTATCAAAATTCTAACATATCAGCTAAATAAACTCAAACTGGAACCATTTCTCATAGAGAGGCATTCCCTGTCCTTGAGAGCCTGGCACTGCCCAGCGGAGACCCTCTGGCTCAGTTGCAGAAGGAAGGCCACTACTCAGCTGTACTTCCCTGCGCAGGAATGTCTGAGCCTCATGCTCTTCACTTTACCTCCTGCTCTCTGCGGATGAAGATGATCTGAACGATTTAATTCTCAATGCTTAATTTTAAGGTATTTTCTGTCTTGCTCAAATGAAGTTGCAACTTGCTGAGCCCTTTTTCTCTGCTATGAAAATGCCCTTCCCATAGGCAGTGGCAGCCTTTAATGGTCTTAGAAATGGAGCTGTCTTAGAGAAAAAGTAAAAGTGAGAATGCTAACCGATCAGGACTCAGGAAAAATGACACTCACCGTAAATCGATGGGTTTACCCTAGCAATTTCTCCAGCATAGGAGACGGATATTTGTTCCTTGCTGTTTAAAAGAGGCAAATGCTGAACATCCTGGGGTACCCATACCATATTCTTATAGGAAATAGTTCTCTGCCCCAGATGACAGCACAATCTGTCTCTAACGAAGAACATATAATACTGGGTTTCATAATTGCTGCCCCAGTCAGAAACTGGGGTTCCAAATTGTTACCTCATTCAAAATTGATTTCATTCTACATAGTTTCATGTTTTGTTTCATACCACACATTCTTGATTTAAAAAAGTGTGTGCATGCACACATGCACATTCATGTGTGTGTATACAGTTTGGCAGTTTCTTAGAAAAAGAAAATATTTTGGTGCAAAAATTGAAACTTGGCATTTTTATTCATTCAGCATTTGTGAACTTTTTGAGTGCCAGATTTTGATGACCAAAGAAGGAAAAATAACCCCAAGAATTGATATTCTGTAATGAAGAAAATCATATTGACTTCCACAACCATCCATTAATACCTGTGGTAATTATTAGCACAGAGCACTGTTGGTACAAATAGAAAGACCATGAGATCCATACTGACTGTGAGTATAGAGAGAAAGTGCATGTGCTATGCACTGGCCATGGGATGTGGGGACGCAGCTGAATACAGTGTGTAAAAGAAGAGCAGGCAGGCTAGGAGACACTCAACCCAGTAAGGCCTACCCATCTTTCCATCTCTCCTGTGCTTGCCTCTCAGACTTGCTGTCAGTCCTGAGCCTGTGAGGTGCAGTTTCTCCAACCACGCCGAGACTGTTATCCCACCCTTCCTCCCCCTTCCCTGTTACTCTCCCCCAAGCCTGAGGTGTCTTGAGATTATGCTGCTTCTTGCTCTCACCCAACTAGTTGTCAATCTTTCTACCCTTGCAATCCCTAGAGCCAACATATGTTTGTTAGACTATGATACGGGCTTTGAGATTTCTTTGTTATGGAGTAAAGAATGCAAACAGAGTGGACAGAAGAAGTAAGTTTCCTTTCACTTTGAAGGCTGAGGCAGGAGGATAGTGATTTTAGGTTAGCCTGGCTGACACAGCCAAATTTTGCTTCATATACAAAAACAAAAATCAAAACAAAAGATACCACAAAATCATCTACTTAGCCATTTAAGTTAATTCAGTTGCACCTTTCCTTGAGGCAAAGAAGGATACAAAGCAGTGTGGCCACGGTGGGCTGAGCCCTGGGTCCTGAAGAGAGGAGAAACTAGAGCTGACAGGGGAGAAGGATGACTGCTAGGCCTTGGGCTGGGCTCTCGCAGACTGAGCTTCTAATTTGTCACAGTTAGTGGATGGCCATAACTTAGTTACGTTTGCTGTAAGAAATATGGAGAACAGAAGCAGGGTAGCTAACAGAGTTTAGTTTCTTAAAGACAGGATTACATGATAGGACAGTGGACTTTTAAGGTTAGTTAGCCTTTGGCTTGGGTGTGGTCAGTCAGATGTGCACGATACTTGATGTCAATGATGAATAATTTGATACTTTATTTATTCCATGTGCCTCTTAAGTAATTTATTATAAAATTGATATGACTTCAGTGTTAAAATATTTAGTCCATTCTATATGTTAAGGAAGGTGCTAAATATTAAAATGTATTGCCTTCATTACATACAGACATCCTTCAGGAGTGATTATCAGTACTGAACAGATGAGGTAATTTCATCTGCAGGAAGATAATGATTTGTTAAAGGCTGAGCAACCAGACTTCCTTGAATTGCACTTTTAACCATTTTCTGTAGATGCATGTGACTTTAAAATTTGTACTCTTTCTACAATAATATAAAATATTATAAATAATTAGCATCATGTTAAATGTGAAATTGATGTAATAACTTGAAAATGCTTTGGAAGAGTCGGTAGTTAGAAAAATCAATGACTTGAGAATTGTAGGATATGGATTGCTATTCAGAAGCATGTTAGAAATTATCTTAAGGCTTCAGTTTATTAACTTACTAAATGGCAATAAAGTTTACTTTTGCTTATTTTATGGTATGAAGATCATGCAGTGAATTTTTTAGGATTTCGAAATTCATTGAAAGGTATGTTAGTGGATGAGTTAGTTCAGGGCTAGAAAGATAAACCAAAAGAAAAAGAAATCCTATACAGAGCCATTCATGTAGTGCACCTGACATATGATGAGGGCGATATTACCAATCAGAATGAAAAGGATGCACTTTTTAATGAAAGATGAAGGAACAATCAGTTATCCATACAAGGGAAGGGAAATTGGAATCCTAACCTCATAGCATGTGAAAGAATTGATGCCAAGTGAGTTAAACGCATAAACAAAAAGCAAAGCAACAGCACATTTAGAATAAACATTGTAGGTAGATTAACATCAAATGTAAATAGAACTCTCAAGAAAAAAATTTAACATGAAGAGCTTAATGGAGTCAACCACATTAGCATTAAGAACTTAGCTTTTTTTAATAATAGAGGGAATAACACATATGCGTATGCACTCTCTCACGTGCACACACAAACACATAAAACTACACACTGGCAGGAACATTTTATAAGAGGAAATGCTCATAGATGGACTGAAAGACATCATCAGACATTTTACAAATGAGGGAGCACAATGGTCTGCTAATGTGAAGTTGCTTTGACATGGTTAGAACTTGGCAAACTAGAATTGAAATGACAGTGTGACACCATGGCCTGCACATGAGATTGCCGAAAGTTAAAACCAGAATGTATAAGTTGTTATCCAGATAAGGGTAGCATGAACCTTGAAATGTTTCTAGAGGTGTGTGATGGTGTGTCCACTTCAGAACCAGGCACACGCATTCACCCTGGCCCACAAAGGCACATCCTTAGAAAAACTTGTGCTAAGAAATGTGTACAAAAATGTCCTTCAACTCAATCACTGTACTACTATAGAACTGTATCTAAGGTGCCCCATATGTAAATTAGCAGGGGAGTTTATTTATTGAAATAAATTACTAAAATGGAAGAGGAAAAAAAAAGCCCAAACCAAATCTCTACTGCTACATACATCACATTGATGGATCTCACACTGTCTTATTGGGAGAACAAACAATGTAGACTAACCCATGCAGTATAATTGTATTCAATAACACTTAAGGATTGGCAGACTTTTAATCTGATTGGTCAGCAATAGATTTTATGTACAACTCTGCTAAAAACCAAAAGTGGATACATGATGGTTCGTGATAGTAGTTGTCCCAGAAATGAAAGGAAAACTGTGAACTTGACGGGGTGGAGAGGGCCTCTAGCTGTGTTCACTCTAGGCATTGACGTGGCTTTCTAGTTCTTAAACTGTGGCTTTTCATACAGCCTCAAACATGTCAACTCTAACTCACAGTCCAAATATTCAGAACACTGGACAGTATGATTTTCATACATACTTGGACTGGGTAGAATTAAGCTTGCTTGGAAAAATAAAAAGACTTGAATCAACTTATTATATATATAACCACAGAATCTACTCAGCATTCACGAAAAGTTCAACTGAAGACTTGTATTTAAAACCAAGCTCACTTAGCTTCTGTGACTAGAGACAGATCTCTCCCCTCTGAGCCTGCTGTTTTCCTCTCTGTGAGGCAAGTACACTATTGTCTCTGTATCTACCTACCTTATAAATTTAGGAGACTGTGCATGGGGAAGAAGTCGGAAAGCTCTTGCATGATACACAGGTGCTAGTTATAGAAATATGCGCTAAGACCTGCAGTGCCTTTCTCTGGTGCTGAGCTTCCTGGGCACTGTAAGTTCTGTTTGCTTAGAGCCAATCTGAAAATTGTACATCATTCTTTTAGTCTGCTGTCCGATTAGCAGGCTTTCACATGATGTTGGAGGGTCATCTGTCTATGTGTTACTTTCATTGGTTAATAAAAAAACTGCCTTGGCCTTTTGATAGGCCAG
>LOEQ01008122.1:0-10886 GCA_001685075.1 Bramus lutescens
ATCTTCTGGCCCCGAAGAAGGGAAGGGGTGCCTGGGAGCAAGCTGGGATGGGATGGGAAGAGAGAGCCAGTAGCTTGGAAGAGAAGCCCCTGCAGAATGACCAGAAAGTTTTTGGGATTGAGGCGTGTCTGTGCTCCATTTCCAGGGCTTCTGCTGGCCGGTCAGGAACACACTCACCTCTCCAATGGATCTTCTGGTCCCTAATTAATTCTTTATAAATGTTTGCTTACATTTAAAGGGAGATATACTCTAGAGATGAATACTTTGCATTGGTATGGATCTTGATTTATTGATATAAATTTAAGGTCAATTTTGTTGTATGTACATTTCTGCTCTTGATTAAGATACTGTGTTATCTACAACTTCACTAAATATGATGGTATGGTAGAGCTTCTTTTATGGCTTTGAATACCAGAGAGTATTCCTTTTATAACAGTTCTAGCTAGTTTGGCTTAGGGTGCCAGCTTCATGGGGTTTGAGACATAATTTTGAGTTGAATTAGGAAATTGCATGTACAGCTAATTACAGTTATATAGAAACTTGATATTTGACAAGGGTGATGTGTTCTATTGTCAGTGTGATTGCTGGATAGATCAGGAAGATCTTCTTCCAAATGATTTCTTCATAACACCTGAAATGTGATCAGTTAAGATCTAGACACTCTTTTACGTCAAACTTTTTTGTACAGTTTTAGAAGTATACTTGCTCTACAAGTATTGAACTTCCAGAAGTTTGATTTGAGCAAACATAATGCCTTTCATTATGAGAACATTGCTGCTTTTACAGGCTGTTCCAGTACCATCTAGGGGTACAATATTATGTTCATTTTCTCTGTGGATTAGAGAATTTATAGGCAATAAATATTTGAAAGTTAATCAAAGCCAAGTTTATTTAAAGAAGACAATGTTAGTAGAATGTAAAAAAAACCTCTAAGTAGGTAGGCTGTAAATCTCAGCAGCTGCCTGAACTAGGAGAACTGAGAAGGAAGAAAACAAAATAAAAAACAAGGTTTTGAGTTAAAGTAACACGGAGGTCAGTCACATAGCAGGGGTTGGGGTCGGTAGAGGAAATGTGAAACACAAAGCATTAAAGAAAGCAAGCTTGGAAAAAGAGTTCTGCTTTTCTGTATAATTCAGAAAAGCATACAGATTCCAGTAGCATCATGGCTCTGCTCTGGTAGAGACAGGACTAAGAAATGGGGATTCTAGGAGGGAAAAGTACAGCATCTGATGAAAGGGAGAATTATTATGCCTAACTCATAAGCAAGGCTTAATAGTGCTTCTCAACCTGTGTGTCTAGACCCCCCCCCGGGAGGTTGTGTATCAGATATCCTGCATACCAAATATTTACATTAATTCATAACAGCAGCAATATTACAGTTATGAAGTAACAACAAAAATAATTTTATGGCTGGAGGTCACCACAACATGAGGAACTGTATTCAAGAGTTGTAGCATTAGGAGACTTGAGAACCATTGGCTTAAGGGGCTTCCATTTTCTTAGAAGTAGTCCCACCTTTCTATAGAGGGGTCCTTTGACCAGGTGATTGACCTGCCCAACTGTACTAATTCGTTTATGTTTTGGGTGTCTTTGAGTATTGGGTATCATGCCAAGGCAGGAATCCTATCCTCTTGAACCAAAGAAACTACTTTTTCCTGAATGGGTTTTGTTTCCTGTTATTATGTCCATACTACTTTTAGCTAAAAGCAGAACCTTTCTGACAGAGAGGGAGAGCAAGGAAAGATATATCTTTTTTCTTTCTTTCTTTATTTTAAATACTATATCTTCTCAATTTACATACCAATCCCAGTTCCCACTCCCTCCCCTCCTTCTGNCCCCCCACCCCAACCCCCATCCACTCCTCAGAGAGGGTAAGGCTTCCCATGGGAAGTCATCAAAGCCTAGCACATTGCTTTGAGGCAGGACCAAACCCTTTATTAAAGGCATCTTATGCTTTCAGAAAGAGATATCTTGATCAAGGGAGCCATTACGGGTCTAACAAGAAATCTGACACCAGGGATTCAGAGGAATCCACAAGGATGATCCCAGCTAAGACCCTAAGCAATAGTGGAGAGGATGCCTGAACTGGTCTTTTCCTGCAATCAACATGATGATTACCTTCATTGTCATCATAGAACCTTCATCCAGCAACTGATAGAAGCAAATGCACAGATCCACAACAAAGTACTTAGTTGATCTCCCAAAGTCCAGTTGGAGAGAGGGAGGAGAAATAATATGAGCAAAGGGGTCAAGACCATGATGGGGATACTCACAGAAACAGCTGACCTGAGCTAATGGAAGCTCACTGACTCCAGACTATTAGCAAGGGAACCAACATAGGACCAACCTAGGCCCTCCGAATGTGGCTGGGACAGTCTTTGGAACCACTGGCAATGAGATCAGGACTTATCCCTAGTATTTGAACTGGCTTTTTGGAGCCCATTCATTTTGGAGGCATACCTTCGCTCAGCCTACATATATTGGGAAGGGTCTTAGTCGTGCCTCAAAGTGATGTGCTAGACTGTGGACTCCCCATATGAAGCCTTACCCTCTCTGAGGAGTGGATGGGGATGGGTTGGGGAGAAGGTAGAGGGAGCAGGAGGAGTGGAGGGAATGGGAACTGGGATTGGTATATAAAATTTCAATTAAATAATAAATAAGAGAACCATTCCTTTAGCTTGACAATAGAAGCACTATCCACTCACCTCTTGAATCATCATAATTGTTTCTTGCTAGGGTCTTCACCAGCTCTACCAAATCTCCAGCTTCCAACTACATGTTTCCTGCTTGACTCTAAGTTTTCCAATGCTAAATAACTGTTAGTCATTTTCTTGGATAATTCTATTGACTCCTACTATATACATACTACACATATATGGTTTTTTATATATGTATATGTATAATATGTATTATACATATTCATATACACACATGCATGTACATGTGGTTGGTTTGGATTTCTTCTGAAAAAGAAATGCAGTGCCCAAACATAAGTCAGTTTGAAATAATGAATTTTTTTAGCACTTGGTAGGCCACCCTTTCAATGACTAGATCGCCACCTCTGTACTCTTGCTGTCTCATGTAGAACTCCATCCTTATTTGTTAAAGTCAGCTACTATTTGTTCACCCCTTCCTGAGTGTCAAGTACTGCACTAAAGTGTTTACATACTTTTCACTTATCCTTACAATGAATCTTGTTGGTAATACCTATACTCTAGATAAACAGAAAGTGAGTGTCAAACAATTTCAATAATTTGCCCAAGGTCTTTCAGTAAGTGACAGTCTGAATTCCCAGAGTCTTCCAAGAATGGCTTCCCCATCTGTATACTATTATTTCTCTCTTCTAAAATGACCTGTTGCATACTACCTCATTCCTCCAGGCCTTGAATTTTTCATGCCAGGGGCAACTATATTTGTTATTTTATTCTATCTAAGAACCAATCCCACTCAAACTGCTTCTACATCCACTTTTGTTTCAGTTGAATCCTGTGAGCAATTCTTGATAATTTGCATTTTTAGCTTCCTGCCCAACCTTAACTCTCTCCTGCTCACTCCTTTCATCCACTTTCTTTTCATACCTAGCCAACATTAGACTGTGTGTTTCTGGGTTCTTTAGTTTATATTAAACCTCTAAGCCAGTGGTTCTGACCTTTCTTAATTCTGTGACCCCTTAATATAGTTCCTTATGTTGTGGTGACACCTAAAACATAAAATTATTTTCATTGCTACTTAATAACTGCAATTTTGCTACTCTTAAGAATTGTAATATAAATATTTGGGGTTTTAGATGACCTTACGTGGCCCCTATGAAAGGTTGTTTGACTTCCAGGTTGAGAACTGCAGCTCTAACTTATGGAGAAGATTCACAGGGCTTCAGAACAGATGTTTGCCAAGTAGCTATTATGTACTGACTCTTTCAGGTAAGCCATTTTCATGGATGGGATTCAATTAGTCCTCCAAGATATTGATTTAATTCTTACTATCATCATTCATAATCTAGGTTCAATGCATGGCAAAGTTAAGCAATTTTCTTAGATAACTTGAAAAAGAGCATAAGTTAAAGTGTTGGAAACAGGATTTCCACTCTATTGTCTGGTTTTAAAGACAATGCTCTTCGTTGTTACTAATAGTACATTGCCTTTTCTATATTAATACTGATTCATGGAGGTGCTTTGGTAAGGAAAGATTTTGCAACACTGGATGAGGCAACAGAAATCTCTTATATAAAAATCATCAGTCCTGTCTCAGAAGATTCTTGTGATTGGTTCATTCTTATGAACTCTGCTATCTGGAGTAAAAGGAAGAGGAACAACCTGAATTTGCACCACTATGGATTGACATAAATCATTTTTGTTTTCTTTGTTGATAAAGTGACCATGTGGATGCTGACAAAGTTTTTGTCCCACCCGGTCCTGCAGTCATTCAGTCCCAAAGAAACACACAGAGGTCTACATTAATTATATATTAAAAACCTGGCCCATTAGTTTCTTATTAACTCTTAAAACTTATATTAACCCATTATTCTTGACTATGTTAGCCAAATGGCTTGGTACCTTATTTCACAAGGCAGTCACATCTTGCTTCCTCTGAGTCTGGGTCACAACTGCAGAATGAGACTTCCCTCTTCCCAGAATTCTCATTGCCCCACCTCTATTTCCTGCCTAATCACCCCACCTATATTTCCTACCTGGCTACTGGCCAATCAGTGTTTTATTAAAATTAATACAAGTGGCAGGATAAAAGACCAAGTCTCACAGCATGTGGAGCTAGCAAAATAATAATTATTGGTGCAATCCCTATGTGTCAGATATTTTGGCAAACAAATTCTCAACTTCTCTGTACTATGATAGTGCCCATTTTAAGCTGAGGTTCAGAGAAATAAGGTAGTTTAACTAAAGAGAGAGCATAGGCTGGAACTTGCCTCTGTCTTATACTAGAACCTAGTTTCTTACCTCAAATGCATTATTTTTTTTACTCTAAAGAAGAGTATAGAGAGGATTATGTTTATGAATATAGGAATATTTGGATAATTGAGATATGTGTTTTCCATTGCCAGTGATGCTCAGGCTTTACAGGGCCAACATAGTGTTTAAGAGTCAAAGATAGGGGCTTGTTGTTTATAGACATGTTAGTTGTAGAACAAGTCCATAGCATGCACAAAACCCTTGATTTTTTGTACCAAAAACAAACAATCAAACACCAAAGAGATTAATAGATAAAAATTATTTATGAGAAAGAAAATCATTGTCTTAGCTAGAGTTACCACTGCTGTGATGAAACATCATGACCAAAGTAACTTGGGGAGAAAGGGGCTAATTTGGCTTACACTTCCACAATACTGTTCATCATCAAAAACAATGAGGACAGGTACTCCAGCAGGGCAGGAACCTGGAGTCAGGAAACGATGAAAAGGTCATGGAAGGGTGCTGCTTACTGGTTTGCTCCCTGTGGCTTGCTCAACTTGATTTCTTGTAGAACCCAGGATCACCAGTTCAGGGAGTACCACCTGCAATGGGCTAGGTCCTCCCACATTAATCACCAATAAAGAAAATGTCTTACAACCTGGTCGTATGGAAACATTTCTAAGTTGAGGCTCTTTCCTCTCTTATGAATCTAGCTTGTGTCAAGATGACATAAAACTAGCCAGTGCAGTCATGAATGTAGAGCATCTGAAATAAATTACTACTCCACATTGTCAAGAATGAATAGGGGTCTGGAGAGATGGCTCAACTGTTAAGAGCACTTGTTGCTCTTCCGGAGGATCTGGGTTCAATCCCCAGCACCCACATCGTGGTTTACAGCCATCTGTAACTCCAGTTACAGGGTATCTGATGCTCTTTTCTGGTCTTCAGAGGTACTAAACACTTATGGAGCACAGGCAAGCATGCAGCAAAAATACTCAAACACATTAAATAAAAATAAACCAATCTTTTTTTGTTTTGAATTTTTTTCCAAGGCAGGATTTCTCTGTGTAGTCCTGGTGGTCCAAGAACTCAAGGCTGGCCTTGAACTGAAAGATTCCCCAGCTTCTGTTGCTTTCCATGATACAGTAAGTTATTCACATAAATAAAATTGATAATTAGAGGCCACTTGGGGAGTCAACCTACCTGTTTCAACCCTTAACTTTTAGTATTATCCTATTTCTGAAGTATTTAGCCCTAGGAAATAAATATTGGATCTCATATTTTCCTAACTCTTTCCACAAGAATAGTTGTGGATTCCCAAGGCTCACAGCAGGCCCTTTTCAACCTACTATGCAGCCATTACCACACTAAGGTCTGATGTTCAATCTTTAAGTTCTAGGAGCTTGAGTTGATTTTTATCTCCCATAGAGACTTGGTACATGAATTACTGTTGACTGTATCACAGTGCGCAGGTTTTCAGTAATATTTTACAGTTCTGGGGTTATTTGGGTCTCATATTCTTGCAAACATTTTGTTTTTTTGCAACAACTTTCTATGTCTATGAGGTTTAGTATCCAATTAATATTCCCCTAAGAACTCACTGTATTGCTTTGGGCCAGCTCCTGTTTAGAAAAAGAAAACTGGGGACTTATCCTTGACTAATTTAATTTTAGGGAGTATTCAGGGCATATATACCAAAAAGAAATTTAGAAGTGTCTATTGGAGTAGGGCATTAGTTTTATTGTTATATTTTTATTTATTTAATTGCTTGTGTTCATGTGCATATATATGGGGGACTCACTTGTTATGGGTTGATTCCCAGCACATATTACACGTCAGAAGACAACTTGAGGGAGTCAGTTCTCTTCTTTGACCATACGGGATCTGGAGACAGAACTCAGGTTGTCAGGCACCTTTACCTGACTGATCCAACACTTGCTCAGATTAAGATATTCTTAATGCTCTGAGCCAGAGGACCAGATCTGGAAAGGCTCAGAAAATATACTTGGGAACTTGTGTGGCCACACACACACACACACACAAAATAAAACCTAAGAAGATTCAGGTAACTATGTAGTTATGTAGTGGGCCCAAGCAATTCAATATGGGGAGCAGAATTTCTTATGACTGTAGGAAAATACAGCCTTTGCATTTCCACCTAAACTTCTGAAGGCACAAAGGCAGAGACCTTTTGTTTTAGTCTAGAAGATTTTATTTATATCCCAATGTTTTGAACACTTAAGAGACAATGTATACCATGTCTTTGCAGCAGGACATCAGATTCTCCCCTTCATTTCTCAGTTCTGTGAATGTCCTGGTTAGTGAAAGGTTTGCTGAACAAGGCAAATTTAAATATTCTGCAAATCTTTTCTGCAGTGAGCATGGCCTAAAAACACATAATATAGTACAAAATGTATTTTTGAGTCAAGTTCTTTCCTTCCAGATTTAAATAACTATATATCTATAAGACTGGGTAAAATTCCCTTCTAGGTATTTTTTTTTGAGAATACTGGTTATAAGCATAGGACTAAACTAGACCCTCTGAATGTGGGTGACAGTTGTATGGCTGGGGCAGACTGTGGGGCTACTGGCAATGAGAACAGGATGGATTTATTCCTACTGCTTGTACTGGCTTTTTTGGAAACTTTTCTCTCTGGATGGATACCTTGTTCAGCCCAGATATAGTGGGGAGGGCCTTGGTCCTGCCTCAAGTGATATGACAGACTTTGTTGGCTCCCTGAAGGAAGCCTTACCCTCTCTGAGGAGTAAAGAGGTGTATGGTAGAGGGTGGGAGGGCTGAGGTAGAGGGAGCAGGAGATGAGGGAGTGGGAAATGGATTTGCCAGGTAAAATGAGAAAAGACTATTTTTTAAATAAATTTTTAAAAAGAAAGCTGATTTTAGTGCCTTGATTCACTGAAATCAAAAGTCTCTGTTGTTTTATTTTAGCCCAGCAATTCTCAAACAGTGTGCTGTGACACCTTTGAAGGTTTAATGACCCTTTCATAGAGGTCACATATCAGATATCCTGCATTTCAGATATTTTCATCATAATTCATAACCGTAGCAAAACTGTAGTTCTGAAATAGCAATAAAAATAATTTTATGGTTGGGGATCACCACAACATGAAACACTGTATTAAAGAGTTGCAGCATTAAGAAGGTTGAGAGCCACTGCTATAGACACTGTTTCAAATAGGCATTATCAATTCAGTAGAGCTGGCCCAGGATGGGTAACTTATTTTTCCTCTGTGGACTTGCTAATTGTCTAGTACAAATTTACAGAATATTTCATATTTTTCAAACAGAAAATTGTTAATACATATGATTATTTGATTTCAAAACAACTAATTGTCATACAAAATAGAGGTGACATTGTTTTATAACTTTGATGTGAAACATTATTCCTTTGCAATGGACAAGAGGTTTTTTAAAAAAGCACAAACAAGACCTTCCCTAGAGCATTCTAAAGTGTCTCTTCTTCCATTAGACTGTTCAGGATAATTTTCCCTCAATGTCTTCAGTCACCATTGACCCTAAAATAAGGCAAGCCAAGATGGCAGTCAGGTTCAGGGGTCTCTGGCAGTCTCCACACTTTCTACTTTTCCAGATATGGAATAAAGAATGACAGTATAGAGCCATCAGTGAATATTTATTTTGAGATGAGAGTAAATGTTAATGGATTCTAGATATAACCATAACAAAATTCCTTAAAACTGGCTAGTTTCTCCATTAGAATATCAGTGATGAACCATACTTTAAGGAGACCATGTGGCATATCAGGACTGTACTTTGCTTCAAAACTTAAGAGCCATGCACTCGGGCCTGAGTTCTATCCTCAAGTGTCTAGTTATAAACTAAGAAAGTTACATAAACACTATTGCAGAACTTCAGTGGCCATGGTGCTTATATTATTTATCATCCATAGTTATTAAGTGAAAAATCTGGGGAAGTAGAAAGCCTTGGTTAAAAGTAATGGAATTATGACCTTGTATGGCTACTTTCCTCAGGCTGTAATAAAATCTGTTTTTCATACTACAAATGTGAAATAGGCCTAATGTAAGAAAAATGTGGAAGTATAAACAGTGAAAAAATAACTCTTATTTTATCCATGTATTATAGACATCTAGACTTGACTCTGTGCTATTTCTCATGGGTTCCCTCTGCCTCCATGTAGTCCTTGAATTACAGTAGGACTAAGTACTGATGAAATGATTGTAAGTTTTAAAATGTCATAAGTCAAACATTTGTTTAACAACACCTAACCTAGGGAACTACAGACTTTGTGACATGCTGCACTGTAGAGTATTGAGTTTTTGCCTTTAGTTATTATGGCTGACTGGAAGATTTTGCTCTTTGGTCTTTCCCAGCATTGCATGAGAGTATCATACCCACACATTATTAGTTCAAGAAAAGATGATAATTCAAATCTGAAGTATGGTCTCTAACAGTGTCTATCACTTTTACAGCATTATAATGTTTCTAACAGTGTCCCACTTCTAGCTTCCTGGCTTCTGCATGTGCTCCAAGTTAAACACATAAATTTTTTTTGAAGCTAAGATACACATATGAGAGAAAACTTAAGGCATTTTTCTTTATAAGTCCAGGTCACCTCACTCAGTTTACCTTTCCCCCCAAATTCTATACATGTCTCATAAATTTGAATATTTCTTCTTTTGAGAAATCTCTGATTAGTTTCATTCCTCAATTTTAATTGGGTTGCTTGTTTCCTTGGTGTTTAGTGTTTGAGGGCTTTGTATTTCTAGACACTAGCATTCTGTCAGATGAATTGCTGGTAAAGATATTTTCCCTATACTATAAAATGACTCTTTCAACAGATGATAGTGGCTTTTTCTGTATAGAGGCTTTTTTGTTTCATGTGATCCCACTTGTCCGTTATTTGTTTTAGTGCCTGCACTACTGAAATCCTGTTCAGAAAGGCCTTCCCTGTGCCTATAAGTAGAAGGGTATTTACTATTTTCTCCTTTCAGAGATTCAGGATATTATCTCTTATGTTGAGGTCCTTGATGCATCGGAGTTGAATTTTGTACAGGGTGGGAGAAAAGGATTTAGTTTCATTCTTCTGTATGTCGTCTGGTTTGACTGGCACCATTTACTGAAGATACTGCCTTTTCTCCGCTGTGTATTTTTGGCTCCTTTGTCAAAAAGCAGGTGTTTGCTGGAATGCAGGGTTATATCTGGGTACTCAGATCTATCCCATTGATCAGTGTGTCTCTTTTTTGTGTCAGTGCCATGCTGTTTTTTTTTTAATCACTATGTCCTTGTGGTATAACTTGAAATTGGGGATGGCTACATTACCAGCATCATTTTTATTGTTTTGGATAGCCTGGGTTTTACAGGTTTCCACATGATTCTGAGATCATTTTCAATGTCTGTGAAGAATTGCATTGACATTTAGATCCAGATTGCATTGAGTCAGTCGTTGCTTTTGGCAAGATGGCCATTTTCGCAGTAGTAGTCCAAGCAACCCATGAGCATGGGAAGTTTCTTACATCTTCTGGGATCTTCTTCAGTTTCTTTCTTCAGTATCTTGAAGTTTCCATTGTACAAGTTTTATACTTCCTTGATTAGATTATTTCAAGACATATTTGAGGCAAATGTGGATAAGATTATTTCCCTATTTTTAAGGTATGCTTGTTGTTTATATATAGCAGCAGTTCTCAAACTTCCCAATGCTGTATCCCTTTAATGCATTCTCTCATATTGTGGTGACCCCCCAACCATAAAATTATTTTTTTGCCGCTACTTCATAATTGTAATTTTGCTACTGTTGTGATTAGTAATGTAAATATCTTGCATTCAGGATATCTGGTATACAACTCTAGGGGATTTTTTAAAACAAATTAATAACAGTTATTAAGACGATCAAAGAAATTCTGAGAGTTTGTGACCAGGATAAAGAGAAAACCCAGAGCCTTCTGTCAGTCACAGACTGTGCATTCTGCTGGGATCCATGGCTGGGG
>LOEQ01008123.1:0-10448 GCA_001685075.1 Bramus lutescens
ACTTGGAAAGCCTTTAGCCCTGAATAAATGGAAATTTACAGAAGTTCACTACCCATGAGTAGATGGAAAATTACAGCCTGAGCCAAACAGGATGCCTGTGGTTTTGCCCTTAGTCTTAGCCTGGCCTCTGTGCCAGGAAAAGAAAGAGTGTTTGGCCCCCAGGACTTGTTACCGAAACTAGCAGATTCCTGATGCATGTCGTATCTAGATCTATGGTTTTTCCAGGAAATTCAGGAACAGGCGCAAACAATGAACCAACAGAAATGCTGTTGCTATGCTTGCCAATTTTGTATACCTCGCATCCTATAAAATTGCTTAGAAAACCTTGCTCGGGGTGCCCAGCCAGCCTAGCTGGGACACCTGCAGGTGCTTGTGATTAATAAAGCCTCTTGCTGATTGCATCTGCTGGCTGACTTATTGAGTTTGGGGGAAACTCTCATAAAGATCCAGAATTGAGGATCTTTCAGAATAAGGGGTTAATATAGCTACAAGAGCTAATAAGAAGACTGAGCTAATGGGCCAATCAATTTTTATAACTTATAGAGATCTCTGTGTGATTTTCTCTGGGGCTTGCCAGCTGTGGGTAATTGGGCAGGGCAGAAACCCCAACAAGCTGGCCCTTCATGTTACGTGTTTGTTTAGAAATTTATCATAATTTGGTTTTGGACACAGGACAGGGACTGATAACTTAGATGACTGAAATTACACAATATACTTTAGCTAACATATCTTCTCTTCTGTGAATGCGTATAAACATCCCATGTCAACAGATCATAGAAGTGGATATACGATGCTGCATCCTAAGTTTTTACTCCATCCCTTCTTTTTCATTCGTTACCAGGGTCTTACTTATATACTGTGTAGTAGAAGCTGTGGTACATGCTATAAACTTTAATGACAGTAGATTGATAACAAACCCAAACACTTAGTTTCAATGACATTGCATTTAGGAAGTGACACAGATCAGAAACATCATTGAGGACTATATCTGTGTCCCAGCATAAGGAAATAAACTCCTCTATTATTGTCACAGTTGCCCTGACCAAGCTGCCAGACTTTGTGCAGTATGATTTTGAAATCAAACATATATATGTTTAAAAGCTTCTTCTTAAGCCTGTTTATCTCTGACTATGAATGGCTAACCTTCACTTATTAGATTTTAGAGGTGTCTTTCATCACTCATGGCTTCAGAAGAAACTATTTTATTAGCATATATTAACTAAGCAAGCAAAGAGCTTCATTATAAACTTCCATACTTTGATTATATCTATCCTTTCTTTAATCGTTCTTCTCCTCTTTCCACTTCTCTTTTATCCCTCCTTCCATTTTTTAGAGTTTAATGCATCTTTAATTTCAGTTATAAAGTGTGAGTATGTAAGTATGTGTGTGTGTGCATGTATGTGTGTGTGATGATATTCACAGAGACATGAAGAGGGTATCAGATTTCTCTGAAGCTAGATTTCTAGAAGTTTGTGAGCTGCTGGGTGTGGGCCCTGAAAACTGATCTCTGATCTCCTGTAAGAGTAGCAAGTATTCCTAACCTCTAAGCCATTTCTTCCATTGCTACCCCTTCTTTCATGTTTATAGGGTTCACATTTTGTTTTTATTCCTAAAACATAAAAGTTGCATTATTAAATAAGATATGTATTTTTCTGATTGGGTAAAATTACCTTACTTCAGTTTGTTATCTCCATACAAATCCATAAGTCTATCAGAAAGCTTCTCATTGTCTTACTCAAGTCCATAAACTTCAGTTTCAGTAATATTTTAGATGACAATATAAAATCAACTGTTATTACAAAATTGCAAAATAATACACATGTGATGAATGACAAGTAATCAGAATAAAGTAAAATATCTTGTTATTTGTAACAAAAGAAAATGAATTAAGCCTCTTTTAAGTTCATCAAAATACTAGAATTAGCTATTTTGATAACATGTTATAAGATATACTTGTATTATCCTTGTCTTTTATTATTTTATTCACATCAAAATTATATTCTGTATTTCATATTATTGTCTATGATAAAAATTATTTAAATTTGATTTTTTAAATTTTTGTATTATGTAGTTGTAACACATTCTCATCTTCAGGTGAACTCGATGGTTTCGTTTTCATTGTATGTTCTTGTAGTTTTACTTAAACACCCTTGACCCATCAAAAAATGCGAACTGATAACTGTAACTCCTGAGTCCAAATAACTCATCACTCTTCCAAATAAGTGTCTATTTGGGTAGTAGAGTGGTGCAGTCCAAGAGTACCGTCATGCTCATATACCTCAAGTAAACGAAAAAGAGAAGGAGGAGGAAGAGGAGGAGGGAAAAAAGGAGAAGAAAATGAGGAAGAGTAAGAAAAAGAAGAAAATCTAATGCCTGAATAAACACAAATCTGGAAATAACATCTGTGCAACTCTCCACCTTCTTCTGAATAAACTACTGAATGCTCATATACAGTTATGAAAATATCTATCCTTCTCATTGATATACCATGTGTTTTAATTATAGCATACATAGTATAACACCTTTATTTATTTTACTTTAATTCTAGGTTACTCTATATTTTATCCCAAGTATGATGCCGTCAGGAGCTCTTTCTCAGAATTAATTTGTGGAAGCAATGGTTTGGCAAGTGATGCCATGCTTCTGTATTTTAGCATGTTCATCATGAGTAGACTGATGTTGGGTACCCTGGAAATAAAGAACGAAGCAGAGTCATCATAATTAACTGTCCATCACATTAAATCAAGACACTTTATCTCTGGTAAGGTTGATCTTCATTCCATCTCCTTAGGTAGCATTTGCTAGGTTATGCACTGCGTTCTGTAGTCATCACAAACACAAGACACATGCAAACAGAGACACAGAGGTACTCACACATATAAACGCTCAAATCCTTTGTTTACTGTACTTTTCAGAGGTCACTATATGGAGGCCACACATAAGAAAGTGTTAAACTCAAAGGATGGATGTTTAATTCAATTTTAAATGATCATGTTATATTCAAAATTTTTACTTTATATAGACACATTGGCATTTATCTTATACTGTGCTGATAATATTTCACAACATTATCTTCCTGTTAAAAATTTACAACTAAAGAACAGATATATAGCCCATGGAAGGCCTAGTCTTTTTTAACAGAAACAGACAAGAGTGAATTGGGGTTGGTGAAGGGGAGGTGGGGGAGAGATTAGGATGAGAGAAGCAAGAGAAACCTGAAATATGGATGTAAATTAATGAATAAGTTTATTTAAGAAAAATAGCTAATCAGCCATGTGTTGGTGCTAAGTTGTATTGTTGGTGCAAAGACCTGTGTGAATCTGAACTAAATTTTATATATATTTTGTGTANATATATATATTACTCATGACATAAATTGAAACTGACAATTCACTAAATATGTAGAAATATACAAAATATTGTCTATTGAAAAATTACAAAATATGTAGATGTATACAATATTTTGTTTCATATTAGAGTTTTAAAACAATGAAATTCACAACATATATACAATATTTTGCTATATATTCCAATTTGATAATTACATTTTTTATCATGTGAGTGAAATTATTATAAAATCTAGAGTCATGCCTTTTTATATTGATATTTAAATTTCAAGCTCAACATACCTTAGATATTTTATATGAAAGTACTACTCTGTGATTGCTTCCTAAATGTGCACTGTTTAGAAAACCAAATAATCTATTTCCTCCAGGAAACCATATGAAACTATTCATAAACACATTGTACATACAGTCACACGGCTTAGGTATGACTTGCTTATATTTTTACAGCAATATATATAGGAAAGAAATGTGGCAGTAGTGGAAGATGCAGGGACAGCAGCATGGTGGACCACTGGCTGGCATTACAGGGTTACTGTCCTGTGGTGACAGCTGACCTCTATTGATAAACACCACATCGAACATTGTATGGAACATAAATAAGATATCATATGTGTTAAAGCACAACAGACTCACAGAATTGGGCAATATTTCTTCTACTGTAAATTTTATTCCCAACATAGCTGCAAACCTCCTACTTATAACCCTTGAGCACTCAGACGTGTAAATGCATGCTGACAGGTAATTTGTTTGGTTAGGTATATTTGCTAACAAATGCGTTAATTTTGTTGCTAAACTATAGAAGATTTATATTATATGAGCTATTACTGACAACATCTTAGCATTTGACTACTTAAATATAATCATTTCAATTGATGTGATATTTTTCATCACAAATATAATCCAAATAATGTTATATGCTGCACTAATCAAGGTAATAAATAAATTTAAAGAGTGTTACTCACTTCTTATAAATGGATATTAGTAAAACACATCTCATTATTCTCTCAAAATGTATTTCCCTTCCTATAATTAACTTCCTTATTTTATTTAAAGGCATTTGAGCAGCAACTTTGAAGTATAATGTAACATAAAATGATGCTCATTCATTGATAAAAGAAAACGTGACATTTGCGTTACATAAATGACTATTATTGTGTTAAAATAAGTTTACTTAATAAACACTTATTTACGGGTAATTTATAAGGCTTATTTGTGGACCTAGAGAGACTGCCCAGAGTGATTAAGGGCTCCCGATGCTCTTCCAGAGAATTTAAGTTTAGTTCCCAACATCTACCCACACAGGGTGTCTTGCAATGCCTGAAACTCCAGCTCTAGATAATCTGTGAAAGCACACAATACACAGTGAATGGCAAGCATTTTCATGGGCACACACATATATACAATAATCTTTTTAAAAACCTTATTTTTAAAGAATACTCCAGGGAATAATGCAATGGTTAAGAGAATAGCTGACCTATAGGAACTGAAGGCTACAAGTGGTTGCAAAAGAACAGATGAGCCTTAAACATAAAGGACAGTAGAGTGTGAAAGACATGAGAAGTAGAGCTTTGGGCAGAAAGTTAAAGATATGGAGACATGATAGAGTCAAATAATGGAAAAAGCAAGTTTTGTTGTGGAAGCACATGCACAGATATCAGAAAAAGAAGGAGCTTAGGACAATTAGAAAGTTCCATAGATAATTTTAGATGAAAAGGTAGGTGATGGTGATAGCCAGACAGATGCAGATATAGATATACAGAAAAATGTGACAAATCTCATATATACATAAATACATACACATAGATAGATAGGTAGTATCTATCTATCTATCTATCTATCTATCTATCTATCATAGATAGACACATACATGTGAATTATATAATTATATAATTGGAGCAGGATGAGATATTATCAAATAGCTGAATTGTGTAATTATATAATAAAAGAAAACAACCCAAAAACTAAGGTTTATTTTTCTGAAGAAAAGACAATCTTTGAAAATTTAAGTTAACTTTTTATTTTTTGAGAATTTCATGTATCAATACTATATTTCCATCATTTCCAATCAACCTCTTCTCCAATCTTCCTGCTTCCCTCCCTCTTAAATTCATAACCTTATATCTCATTTGATATAATATATGTACACATATACTGTATAAATGTATACTCATACACATACATATGCATATGTAAATATAAACATAGAGTACTGTGCCCTTTTATTATTGGTCACAGGTATACGTGTTTAGGGCAGAGCACTTGGGATTGGATACGTGGGATTTTGTCCCATATGAGATCTCAAAACTGTGGTCGTCTCAACAAGACCTGCACAGTGATAAGATCAGCTGAGCCCCTTCCCTCAGTGCAGGCTAAGGAAGAAAGTTTTCAGAAGAGGAGCCACACTAGCCACCCACTAGGAGTAAGCCAAATGGAGAGGGAGTATTGAGGAAATAAGATGTGAACAATTCAAAAATAATATGTTAAGTAAAATTGAAAGAACAAAAGTTAATCAAAGGTATTTTCCTCTCAAATATAGAGCTGCCCTATTAGTGAACATTGTTAAAGGAATTAAACGAGGGTCTCTGCCTCTAACCTCTCCTTTGATGTATCCTTCTTCCTCTGCTTTACTTTGAGCCAAATATCCTTACAATATGTGTCTGTATTTACCATGCTTTATCGTCTTATTTATTCATAAACCCTTTAGAACTGAACTACAAAATTATATTTAGAGATGACTAATGAGTGTATAAATACCGTTCACTAGAAATTGCATCTACATCACTCCTGCCTGTCCATTTCCTTTAAATTCCTTCCTCCCTCTCTAACTTCATGATCATTAAAAATAATTGGTATTATTTTTGCTCTCATTCTTCCGTTTACACATGTTCTCTTCTTTCATTGTGACTCTGTCAAAAATTGTTAATCATCTAAGGCTTTACAAAGCATAAATTTCAAAATCTGTTCATCATATGTATGTATGTATGTATGTATGTATGTATGTATGTATGTATGTATATTCCTTGACATAAAATTTAATCACAAAATTATTTTGACTGCTATTTGCAATTTTCAAATAACACCCCAATTACATATATAACTTGATATGAGATACAAGAGAATATGTTTTCTTTTATGTGTAACTATTCTTGCAGAGGATACAGGCTGGCTTTCTAGCACTCACATGGCAGCTCACAAATTTTTGTCCAGTGCCAGGGAAAGAAATTTTAAGATTTGTTGTGGGATAATCCATCTCTATGCTGTGAATAAATATCTTTTCATTAGCTAATAATAAAGCTGTTTTTCCCTGTAGCAAAGCAGAGTAAGGCCTGGCAAGAAGGCCAGACTGAAAATATAGCGAGGAGAAGGGCGAAGTCAGAGACATGTAAGTCATCCCCTTGAAAAGCTTGATGCTAGAGAACAGATAATGCCACAAAGTCAGGTGGCAAAATATAGATTAACAGAAATTAATTTAAATTGTAATAGCTAGTTACTAATAAGTTTGAGCTATAGGCTAAACATTCTGTAATTAATGCAAGCTTTTTGGAATTATTTGGGATTGAGGGGCTGGGGCAAAATAAAAGCTCCACCTATGTTTACAAAGGATAGATAAAAAGATACTGTTATCTTGTGTCATAAAGCTTTGCAGTTATGAGAAGAAAAATTATGTACTATTCACTTATATATGTAGTATCAGAAATTGGAAGATGCATACACATATGCAACCAGTGCAAAATTTCTGTGTCACAAATGAAGCTTAGTAAATTTTAATATACCAACATAAAAGGATATTTAGAACCATAACAAAATATAAATGAGTAACAAGACTATGTACCAGATTAAATTCTAAACTCTTTCTTAAGTTTCACATACTTGTAATAGTTAAACATGGAGAAATTAAGTGAATGGCTTTAAAAAATAGGTTTTAGTCACATGGGATTTAAAATATATGTTACCTTGATTTCAAAATAGATTGTATTCACTTCCAAAGAAAATATCTAGCAAAGATTCCAAGTTACCAGACTTATTTTTCAGGTAAAAATCACTGTATAGGAAATCAGGGCTAACATTATTCTTTTAGATATTCATTGAAATTATTTTAAGTAAGTAAACTAGAAAGCAATGGTCAATATGTACTTTCACAAATAAGTTGAAATTATGATATCAAATAAAAAACCAACAAAGGTAAAATTTATTTTATTGAATATGTACTCTATGTTCACCAATGGACTGATTATCAATATCATAAGTTAAGTTATAAGAACAAAATTCTTATAATTTACTTTTTCCAATTGGTAGTTTTATTGATTTAACATTTGATAATATGCAATATATAAAAACACATATTTATTAACTAATCATTTTATTCATATAATTATTTTTTATTAAATTCAAAGTTATTTCTAAAAAGCAATCTTTAATTTTATTTTATGCTTCTCAGCTCTCCATTACCATAACAGAACACTTGAGATAATCTCTTGAAAAGAATATAGCTTGATTGTGGCTGACAGATGGCGAGCCAGTCCAAAATAGATTATTTTGATTGTTTGGCCCTGAAAATCAGACAACCATCCTGGAAAGGACTTGCAGTGAAGAAAAATGTTCACATCATAAGCAAGGGGAAAGAGGACAAGCATGGCGGTGAAAGCCCACCAACCCTTGTAGAGTCACCTTCCCAGACCTGAAGGCTGTCCACTAAGTCTACCTCGCAAACACCCCAACAGCCACCACAGGCCCTGCTGGTGCCACAAGATTAGCATAGGAATCTATGGTAACCATTAAAAACATAAATTATATCATGTCAATATTAATGTTCATTTTATAAAGTACTTAAAATACAGGAAAATGCAAAGAATATTAAAAATACTAATATATTTGCCTTTAAGTTTTCTATTTTTAGTTATTTAAATGAAAAGAGTTAAATAAATGTGAGTATCCCTGTGTCTATACTGCTGTCTTGTTATTTTTATTTTCCCAGAAAAAGAAAATACACACAAACACACACACACACATATTGTGGACTGGCAAGATGGATTACCAGGTAAAACTGCTAACCATTTGTGGAAAACTACTCTTCAAATGGGCAAAGCACCTGTATAATTTTCATTATTTATATGATAAAATTCTTCTTCCAAGTTTGATAGTACCTAACACTGTCATTATTTCATGGTTTCTAATATATCCAAAGTACTACGTAAGCAGAAGTTTCAAGTGCCTTTTGTAAACTCTATAGAGCAATATGTTTTTAGATTTACCTTCATCCCCTGTCATAATGGCAGTACAGATATGGAGGAAACCATGTTGTTTCTCTGCAGATATGCTTGAGAATAATTTTGTGATAAAAGAAAAGTAATGCATGTAATCATACAATTGAAAGTATATTTCTAGATGTTGAATTTCGTTGCCATTCTGTCTTGATTCATGGTAGTTATAACTGCTATAAAATTAGAAAGACAATATTCATTGCCAGAGAAACCACAGGATAATATCGCCACATGTTAAGGACTTATAATGCTCAAATACATTGCTAATCTTGGGGGTCTCCATAGGGAGCTCTTTGATTCACACACAGTTAAAGAGAAGATGCTTTTAAACCACAGTCTCTGTAGGGAAACACATAAAGCATTGTGAGAAGTAGTTATGGCCAGACAATTGTGTGCACTTATTTCTATTATATTCAATTTATGTACCTATTTTTAGGAGGCACTTTTTGCTCTGTGGTGAAACAAAACTCTGTGAATGTCTTTGCTAACATTTACCACACTTGCATTGTATTTCTTGACTCATTAGAATTGCTCAGAACTATTAAGTATCAGAGGCAAGAATCTGAGTCTCAACAATGCCTTGAAACATTTCAGGATTGATAACACAGGACAAAAAAAATTATGTCCACAGAAACAAAGAAAAATGCAGTTTAAACAACAATAACACCAATAGTAATAATAATAAGAGTGGTAGTTCATTCTTTAATCCCTGCACTTAGCAGTCCAAAGCAGGCAAATCTCTAGGAGTTCAAGGCCAGCCTGCTTTTCATAGAGAGTTGTAGCCAGCCAGGGCTACATACTAAAGAGCTAGAAATGAAGAAACAAACCAACCACAAGGAGAAGCTTGTTGTTGGGGCAGAAGATTCCTCATCCTTTGTAGCTCACCCACATAGTACCTGTGTCCCCCAAATTTGCTTTACACAGTCCAGGGGAGTGGCTTCTAGTCAGCCTCTGCTACCTGGCTTCTTTCCCATGTTAATCTCAACGCAGTTTTCTCCAAGTCTTCCGTTTTTGATGTAAACAAGACCAAACGTCAGTATCCATATTGCTCTTTATGCTTTTGTCTTTCCTTCCTCAACCTATCACCACTTCTCACTCTTTGATTCCTTTTCTGTTTACAGTGGGTTTGAAACAATTTTTACCAGAAGTATAGCTGGACAGATAATGAACATTTTGAAGTTAAGCGGCACCCAGTTCAAAACCTGAATTTAAAATGAATAGGTTTTATTCAACCTCCTTGATTTCACTCATTTAATCTATTATGACCCACTTGTTGCTTGTTTTTTAAAAAAGTGTGTGAAATATATGGGGGGGAAGGGGCGGAGCCTTTCTGGAGGAGTTGGTTCATGTCTTCTTTCTGTGAACAGAGTTTCATTATGTATAGCCTAGGAGTGATGGTTTGAAAGCAAGTGGCCCCCACAGGGTGTGGCTCTACTAGGAGATATGGCCTTGCTGAAGGAAGTGTGTCACTGCGAAGTTGGGCTTTGAGGTCTCTACTGCTCATTGTCACATTTGCTTCTTGTTGCCTGTCGATCAAGATGTAGAACACTCAGCTCCTTCTCCAGCACCATGTCTGCCTGCATACTGTTGTTATGCCCAAATCCACAAAGTCCCCCAAAAGCCAACAAGGAGACCGAGTCCCATATGTAAAAGCAAAGAGCATTTATTTTATGCAGTTTGCAACCTCAGTCTCTCAGCGTGTCCAATGTATTAAAATAAATAAAGAGCCTGAGCTCAGTTAAAGTTGGGTTTTACGTGGAGTTTGTTAACCACGTTGGGGCACCACTCTGTAGTAATTAGGGGAGCGGGCCCTGCTTTTCGTCCCGCCCAGCTCCCACAC